>MCJB01049685.1:9674-21022 GCA_002018475.1 Nicotiana obtusifolia
ATAAACCATATACTAAACTTGATCTTTACTTGATTAGATAACGATATTAGTTGTTATAAAGTAGTAACTTAAGTCCCTTGGGTACGATAATCCGGACTCATTGTCCTATATTACTTGTCGATCACGTATACTTGCGTGTGCGTAAGGGAGCAACAGTGTCCGGCACCAAGTCACTACCAAAATCAATATCCCTGTCGGGTGGCATGCCCAGTTGTCACAACCCATATTTGCATGTGTTAACTTACGCCAAAAGTTAGTCTACGTAGGTCCGAGAAGAGATTATATTTGAGATGATGAGAATTTAGTCTTATTGGTCTTAAACGATGCAAGGGTGTATAAGGGTGGTTAACAAGTATTAGAAGCTAAACGAATCAAAGATGTTGTAACTCGTATTTTCGGGTAAATCGAGGGGTGATTAATATTACCAAGAGGTCATGTATTAAGTTATTTGAATCATATAATACCCGTTCCATAAGTCTTGAAGTCAAACGAGTTATGAAACAAAAGTTGACAAAAGTTGTCACAACTTAAGTTCATAATTTTACTTAAACATTAGGTCAAATGTTTCTAAGCTTCTCTCCAAATTTACAAGGAATTACAGTGTGATCTACCTACCAAATTAAAGATCTATGAGTCTAGTTTCTAATTCATTAAACCGTTTGTCAATACGATCTTGGAGTACAGAGATTATTGTATTTCCGCAGACCTGCGCAGATTGGTAGGTGACAAGTAGGTACATCACCTACTTGCCAAAATTAGAGGACAAAATTAAAAGTCCCAAAGTCGGACAACAGAGGAATATCAAGGGATTATAAACTCAGTTATTTCACCCTTATTTCAGACCTTCACAACGAAATCGAACCCCTGCAACCCCTCCCCAAAAATCCCACACAAACCCTAATCGATTTTCCCTCTCTTTCAAGTTCTAATTGGGGGTGAAACCTAGAGTTTGAAGAACCAAGGAAAGGGATGATTTATCCAACAAGTAAGGTAAGTTTACTGCTCTCTTTCATACATTTTTTTCTCCTTTGAATTCATGGTAATTCGTTCTATACATGTAAGAATTCACGGAACGGTGATCAGAAGCCGTGAGTTCGAGTTATTCACTTGTAGCGGACTGTTTTGTGGTGATGTTGGGCTGCGTGTTTTTACTGCTGTTTTATGGAGTTTTGGAGGAAGAAGGGTGTGAAGAAACACCATATAGATTTAGGGTTGTGGGCTGATAGTTCTTCGTAATATTTCCGGGTCGTTTGACACGACTACGGTTGCCATCGTATGTATAAAGTGATTAGCTTGTGCGTGGACTGTTTTTGGAGGCTCAATATGATTATTATTAATGTTTTTTGGGCTGTTTGGTGATTGTTTTGAATTGTGTGAATTCATATATATAGGGGAGGTGTTGTTCGTTTTAACGTAAAATAGGTTGTGGTCGATACATAATAGTTATGACGCTTAAATGATTACGATAGTATCGTTTCTCTTATTGTAGACTAAGGAGTTGTGACAGCTGCATAGCTTGAGATTGGGGCAGTATATACAAGGTATGTGAGGCTATCCCTTTCCTTCTTTTGCACAACTCCGATGGTATATTATGTAATGAACGAGCTTCCAATGAAACTCCTATTAGAAGCTAGCAGTACTTACATTGTTTCCCCTCTTATGGAACGATTGACGTTGATGTTGCTTCTCTTGTTCTTATGCTATCAATGTTGTTGGTACTTCCTGATTCATATAAGGTTCATGGGGAAGAGTTAGTCCTAATAACGTGTACAGAGGATACCAACCTCACGTCACTCCAAAAGTCTTAGAACATATATTCATGAGTCGAGCATGCATTATATATATGTATCTATTTTACTCTACCGAGCCGCGCTATAGTCGGTCGGGTACGACACCTATTGTGCAATCACTGATCAGTTGGGTTTTACCGAGTTCCACGTGGTCGGGTACGATTCTACCGAGCCTTATGATGGCCGGGTACGTTTTTACCGAATTACGGCCGGGTACGATATGATGATGATGATGCCCACAGAGGCGTATGTTTTAAAAGTTTATGTATATATACATATGTATCATGCATTTCATGTCAGTAGCCCTCAGAGGTACCCAGATGTTACAGGTTGTATATTCTCTATCCCTGCTTACATTACTGTTCGTACTTATGGTTCCCTGCCTTACATACTCAGTACTTTATTCGTACTGACGTCCTTTTATTTGTGGACGTTGCATGTTGTGCTGCATGTCCTGATAGATAGGCAGGTGCAGCTCCCCCCACCATAGCAGGCTGCCAGTTCAGCGGTGATTGGCGAGATCCCTTTTCCGGACTTGCCGTGGTCTTAGTATGCATTTTTGTTATAGGTATTATGGGTATGTCGGGGTCCTGCTCCGGCCATGTTGCATCACTTATGTTTCTGTAGAGGCTCATAGATAAGTGTCGACTCATGTATAGTTGGGATTGCCTTGTCGGCAAATTTAATTTTGTTGTATAGTTTTTCATGACGGCCTTGTCGGCCATGTTATATATATGTTTATGTCATTATCTGGAAGTTTGGTTGATTAGGAGTAATGTCTACCATTTATATTAATCTCGTCAACAAGTACACGCTTCACCCGGGTTTTGTGTATGAGCATTGATATCACCAAGGCATCATTATGGGGCTGTATGACTCCTTCCGCATGTTTATCGCTGAAGCATAAAGATCCTTCCGCCGCATAATCTCGAGTGCGCTTTTCTCGGGTGATAGATATTTTGGTACACTTTAGCACCGGGCCTTGGGGTGTATCTACCCCTCCGATTATTATGTTGATCGTGTGCTGAGGCTCCTCCTAATTTGTTGGCCTGTTTCTGTTTCCGTAATGGTTCTTGGCCCGGTCACTTAAAAACTCTCGAAGGTGCCTGTTTTCGAGCAACTGTGCCACCTCTTCCCTCAGTTGTCGACAATCTTCCGTCTTATGTCCATGTGTACCATGGTACTTACATATTAAGTTGGGGTCTCTCTTGACCGGATCCGATTGCAGCGGCAGAGGCCATTTGGTATCTTTAATGCGACCGATGGCGGATATGAGAGTCGCTGAATCGACGTTGAAGTTGTATTCAAACAGTGGGGGCGCTTCTCGGTGACCAGCGGCTCTTTCGAAGTTATTTCTCGACAGCAGTCATCGGTTCCTTCGATTAGGATCGTTCCTCCTCTCCTGTCTCGGAGAACCTTGCCTTCCTGGGATGGCCCTTCGATCGCCAGGGTACGGTCAATGTCTGTCTCTGTTCGATCTTAGCTCTCGGTAATTATCTCTTTGAGTCCAGTCATGAAATCTGATAGGGTAAGCGGATCCCGAGGGTGCTCCAAGCTGATCATCTTCGACCCTGATCTTCGATTGATACCGATTGTGTATATCCGCCCAAGAGGCAGCCGGGTATTCAATCAAGCTCTGCTTAAGCTGTTGTGAAGCCGTTGAACTTCGGGCATTGAGCCCTTGAGTGAAAGCTTGCACAGCCCAATCATCGATGACCGGTGGTAGGTCCATTCGTTCCATTTGAAAGCGAGATACAAATTCCCTCAACATCTCGTTGTCTCATTGCCTGACTTTGAATAAGTCTGATTTCCGTGTCTCGACTTTAATGGCACCCGCATGAGCTTTAACGAAGGTGTCCGCAAGCATTGCAAAGGAATCGATGGAATTCGGGGGCAAGTTGTGGTACCAAGTCATTGCTCCTTTCGACAAGGTCTCCTCGAATTTCTTCAGGAGAACAGACTCAATCTCGCCATCTTCGAGATCATTCCCCTTTTCGCATGTGTACGCCGTTACATGTTCATTTGGGTCAGATGTCCCGTTGTACTTGGGGATTTCTGGCATGTGGAACTTTTTTGGTATAGGTTTTGGGGCAGCGCTTGACGGAAAAGGCTTTTGCATGAATTTCTTCGAGTCTAAGCCTTTCAACACCGGGGGTGCTCCTGGAATCTGGTCCACCCTCGAATTATATGTTTCTACTTTCTTGTCGTTGGCTTCAATCTTCTTTTCGCCCGATTCGACTCGCTTGGTCTGCTCCTCGAGCATCTTCAAGATTCCAGAATTTGTCCCCGATCCGCTTTCGTCCGGTTGTGCCGCGGTTGGTTCATTTTCGGGGGCAACTCCTCGAGAAGAACCGGCTTCAACCCTGTCCGAAACCTGACTGCGACTTTGCAATTGGGCGATGGCTGTTTGCTGGGCTTGTAACATGTCAAATATCATTTTGAGACTGATCCCGTCCCCTTCGTTATTTTGAGTTCTTGAACGGTGTTCTCTCTTGACACTGTTCGACGGGCCAGAAGTCTAATCCACATCGATCGCCATTTCAGAGTTGGCGTCGATTGGAACTTCATTACCGAGCATCACATTGTTGTTTTCGCCCTGGTGGTCGGACTCGTCATTGACGAACTGAGGCATGGATTGTGAGTGCGATATGACTATGTTATATCCTGAAAATAAAAGATTCTGCAAAGAACAAGCGTAAAATAGTGTGCGTGACAGAAATTTGTATCAAACGTTCACTATTATCCTTAGCCCCACGGTGGGTGCCAAACTGTTTACCCTGAACTACGGGTAACAATTAAATTTGTACGTGGTATTAAGGATATGTGACTTGGCCTGATACAATTAAAGAATAAACGATAAATAAAGGCTGATTTAAATAAATGAAAGAATAGACAAACTACCAACGTTGAGTAATTTAGCTGTGACGGAACAGGCAATAACGAAATAAGTATCTTATGAAGAAGATAGTCAAAGTATGCTAACTGTTATATTGATCGTATGTTATGTTTTCCATATAGTAGGGTTGAATTCTTTATATAGGAGAAGAAAAAAATTCTATACAAGGTCAAAGACCTAATCACAGGGTAAAAGATCCCTAAAATTATTTGGTACAACGTCTTTGCTGATCTGGGCCGTGATTCCCGCCGAGATATTTACATGTCACGAGATTTCCGGCCCTTCCGTTATGCGAATCTGATATTTTTGCCATAAGACGCTTTATCCAGACCGGTCTCGACAACTTTGTCTCGAATACCTCGGCTTCGAGCTTTATCCCGATGACGCCTGACCTCGAACTTCCCTTCTCGAAGTGTTGGTCTCGATCTACAGGAGGGCGACCTCAATTCACACAGATCATCGTAACCCAAGACTGGTGCTTCATATGCGCTCGATCGTATCCGACCCCATACAGTGCCTATTAAGAAAATAATAAAAAGATACTACTTAGTAATTACAACATAGAATAACTCGCAAGAGGCTATTTTTAATCCGATATAGAAGAAAAAGAACAATCGATGCCAAGCCCGAGTGATATGGTTTAATATACTCAGGGTGGACTGTGAAGGAATGCTTGAAATGGGAACTATTTGATCTTCAAAAGGTGCAACATATAGTGTCGAAGGAGATTCTGATGTACTTTCGAAAGTGTATTAAATTAGCATCTACTTGTTGTCCTTTGCCCTGCGATGTAATAATAGATATTGTGAGTTTTTTGGTATAATATGGTATTAAAAAATGGAACGTATTGCTGTGCAAATAAAACCCGTTGCATACCAATTCATTAACTTTGCTGCCAGCGGGTACAAAGAGTCGATTAAGATTGAGGAGTTGAACCTTGTTGTTAGTCGGACCTCTACATGTCATATAGTTGTTAATGAATAAAGCTAAACATTAATGTACATGTGTGATGTAAAGTAACTTGGGAATACCTTGTTTAAAGTTAGAAACAGCTATTTGTTTTGCATCAATCACAGGATATCTATGTAGCTGCTGCAGTAGTTCAGTTCCATCGTTGTCAGCCAATTCTCCCCATATAGTAAACAGAAAAGGCTTTTTCCTGTGAAATTAAGGATGCAGTGTTAAATACATATTTTGTTGTTAGAGGTAGTTAAAGTGTATATTACTTACTTGTCGTCTATAAGAATAACCTCTTGAAATCTTCTGTTTTCGCTGCCCTGATATTTCATGGTACCGCAATTTGCCACAACTGCCACCAGGTCTTCTTTGGAAAAGCATGTGCGTACAAAAGTAGGATGCAGCTATTTAAATTTCATAATGAAGAAGCACGGTTTTTTTTTACAGCTGTTAACCCTTAAAATCCGAGTAACAATTAAATTTGTTCGTAGTGCTAAGGATATATGAATCAATTCAATACAACGTGAAATATAATGACAAGTAATTGAAATATAATAAGCAAAAGAATGATCAAACCGCTGTAGTTGAATGATTTGTTGGTAATGAAATGAAACACAATAAGAGATAATCAATTCTGATAAGAGATAGCTGAAGTATTTAGTATTTTTTGTCCATGTATCTTGTCCGTTACAATGGAGATAAATGCCCCTCTTATAGGTAAAAGAAAAGCCCTACATATGGTAAAAACCTGATTATAAGATAGAATCCCCCCAATTACGGGGTGGAATATTCCTAAAATAATGGTCTAACGTCTATGACGGTTGAGATCATGACTCCCGCCGAGATATCAGGAATCCACGAGATATCCGGTCAAGACTGATCCTTTTACCACAAGATATGCCTTCCTTGACCGGCGTCGATTGCCTTATCTCAATCGCTCCAGCTCCGTATCCAACTTCCTGATCCCGGATTGAAGTAGTCCGATCTTACATTGTGCCTGGGCCCGATCCTCCTTACGCGGTCGATTATATCTGACCCAATACAGATAGTCCCCTCGTTTATTGGAGAGTAAGGACAAAAAACGATATGAATCGTCGTTCTTTGAGATCTTCGGTTAAATAATCAACACCTTCACTAAGCGTGACACGAAGTTAGAGGCATCAAGTCACACAACCCTAAAGGACCCTTTGTTGGTGTGTGACGACAGCGCTGTGACGCATGTGGCCATTGGCACAGGAAATCATTGCATGTCTAGTCTATCTGCAGAACTCTGCAACTTCTGCGTGCGGCATTTAATGTTTCTTTGCATCGTGTTTTGAACCGTTGCTTTTCGTGAAAGTATAAATACTTCCTCCCTTCTAAGAATTCCCTTCTTTGCTTTTACATTGTTTAACAATCTGCTTCTTCTAGCTTTCTTCATCACAAAAACTCTCTTTTCCTTTGCTTCTTGCTTCTGCTACTTTAATCGCCATGGCCAAAACCTCTAAATCAGTTCCTCAGAAACAACAACCTTCACCTGCTCAGTCCGTTGAAGAGGATGAGCCCGTCCATGTTGAGGAACCCTCTACGGAACCTCCCTTGAAGTCTTTTATACCGGTTGGGTGCTTTATAGGCTCCGACTTTAAAGTCGAGAAGCCTTCCTCGGTACCTGGCCGAGGTGAGCCGGTCTCTCTGTATATCAGCTCGATCACTCAAAAACACCTCGACAGGGTAAAGGCTGAATGTCGATGGACCGATAAAGACGTGATAGCCCCTTTCTCGAACGAAGATATTACCACTCATGTGGAGGGCTATCTCAGAGTTTATACTTACCCATTCACGTTAGGACCCTTGGACCCTATAATCGTTGAATTTTGTAGGAGATATAATGTTACTTTGGGCCAGGTCCACCCCTCCGTATGGCGTATAATTTATCTCTTTCGCTTTTTTGTGAGTAAGGTCGAAGGAGGGCACCCTTTTACCATCGACCATCTACTCCGATTATACAGTCCCCGGATGTTCCGAGGGGGACTGATAAAACTTGCTCGCTGGGCCAGCAAGGCTCCGTTCTCGAGCATCGATGAAGATAGGGACCGGGGCTGGATGAGCCGATTTGCCTGAATCAAGACCTCCGATCTGATCCCTGCTGATGGCATGCCGTTCCCTGAAAAGTGGAACATGAAACGTAAGTGTTCCTTTACTTAGAATCGCCTATCGTTTTCCTTCTAATGATTAACCGGTATATCCTGTGAGATGCAGTCGTTTCCCAGGCGCCGGCCGCAATTCAACACTTAAGAGAAGTGGGTCCGGAAGGTCGTGGCCCAAAGGTCCTACTCGGAACGGGCCTGGCGGGAGACATCGAAAGGCCTTTGGGAGGCCAAGAATCATGGTGAGCTTCAGCAATGTTTGTTTATATTATTTGAGATAATCAGTGTCATCACTTAGCTTTTTGAAAACTCATTTTGCAGGTCTCTCGAAGGATGCCGAGTTGAGGTCGGCACTTACCGGTGGGGCAGTTCCTCGCCCCCTTTCCATACCGGGGAAAGGAGGAAAGAAGAGAAAAGAGACTCCCAGTCATGCTGAGCCCGAAAAGAAGAAAGGCAGGAAAAAGATGAGGGCTCGCAAGGTCACAGTCACCGACCCTTCCATTCAATTGAGTGACGATTCCGAAGGGGAAAAGAGCCCCGAAACTTTAAAAGACAAATCTCCTCGGGCAGTCCCCGAGCCGAGTGTGGAAGAGACTTGCGTTCCCCAAGAAGAGGATCTCGAAGCGGGAGCAGGGACCGGGAACAAGGCCGACACAGGAGCGGCAGCACAAGGGGTCTAAGATATTCCGGAGATGGTGCATTCACCTTCTTTTTCAGAGGCGACTCTGAATGAAGCCCAAGCTGCAAAAATGCACACACCGAGCAAGGGGCCGGTTGCAGCTGGGGCCTTTGAAGAGTTATTTGACGGGGTGCCGTCGGCTGATACCTTCAGGCTTGAAGTCCCAAGAAGGAGTTCCCCGGCCAAGACGAGTGGGGTGTCAGTCGGTTCCAAATTAACCGACAAATTTCCTGCTCAAGCTCGAACCCCCATCGGAAAAGGGTGATAACCTTCACCATCCCCAAGGATGTCCAAGTATTAGGCGCACCGGTAGGCGTGGCCAGCTATCTCCACTGCTTGGTGACTGATGAAGACCAAGCCGCAAAGAATGCAGTGGACTGGACATGCTTGTCCAATGAAGCTCAACAGGCATCGAATAGGGTATGCTCCCTTGTTTGTTTTATCTTATGTCCGATGTCTTGATTCTAAGTTTATACTGATTGTTTTAATTCATACACCTTACAGTATTTGGTGCTTCACCATGAAATGTTCCTTCGAATCAAAGAAGGAATGTCACAAGAACGGGCTCAACGTCAGCGGCTCGAAGTGAGATATCGAGCCTCCGGGCCGAGCTGGATTTCATAAGGAGAGAGCGCAGCAAAGAGGTTGACCAACTAGAGCACATGGCCGATCGATTGGACCGACTCCAGTTTGAATTGCATGAGGCTAGAGCTGAAACGAGAGGGTGGAAAGCCACGGTCGAGACTCTAACTTCGAAAAAAGAGGTTCTCCAAACTCGCTTAAAAGAGCAGGCCTCGGAGGCACAGGAGAGGATTGGAGTTTTGATCAAGAACAACAAATCCCAACAGCTCCAAGTTGAGTCACTTACCCAAGATCGGATGGTTCTGGTCAACCAGCTCCAAGAAGCGAAATCGGAGATTGCTACCACCAAGGCTGACGCTGAAGACTTGATAGCTCAATACAGAGCCGATGCCGAGGCGCCCAAGAGAAATCAAAGACGCTGGTCGAATACACTAAATGCCAGACTCGCCTCTCCGTTCTCGAGGAGCTTCAAGCCCGGGGTTTCGATCTGTCTGCCAAGATTGCTGAGGCAACAAAGATTGAGGCCGATAGGAGGAAGCAAACCTTTCCCGAAGAGGATGAAGATGGCTCGGACTGATGTTGTTTCGATATTTTGTAGCCCGGATATGTATAAGAATTTCATCATATATATAAACATCTTTTATTCCATTTGACTTTGTTTCATGACTTCATGTTTCGTCATTTCCTGCCTTAGCTAGGATTATAAGTTGTGCCCGACTGACTAAAATCCGTTCCTTGAGATAACCCTATCCGGTTAGCAAACTGAATTGGTTAATCATTAGTTCGGCCTTAGCCTTATTGTAAATTCAGAACGAGCTTTATTCGTTCCGCTTTTGACCATTAAGCTACGCCTTTTGGTCTATGAATGGATCGGGGTCATGCCTTAGCAAAATTTAGATCCCTTTCAATCTGATTCGGCCTTAGCCTTATTTTGGATAGTCGAAGTCTTGCCTTGGCGAACTTCGATCAGTTCTGAATTTTTAGTTTAATTCGGCCTTGGTCTCTCATAAACCGGGGGTTGCCTAGCTCGGTCTCACTTCCCTTTGTGTTTTGTTGACTCAACAAGGCCTTGGCCTGATCAATCAATTCTGGGGCTTGCCTTGTTAGGTCTTATCCCCCTTTGGATCCAATATGCATCCTTTGCCAATGTCAATTATTGATAATGCCAAGATAATTGAAAAAGCCCTTGGGCTTAAGACTATAATGTAGGTGCCAAATGACTTTGTTAATATGCATGTGCTTGTACATATTCGTTTGACGGAGGGGGGACCAGATCGATCTATTCGGGTAAGGCTCTCTTGACCATTTGACCCTTACATTAATTCCTAGCGATCTTTATGTAGCCCCCTCGAAATCGATGTAAGTAGATGAAACATCACTAGAATTGAATAAGAGACTTGTGAGTTCTGATGAATGATTGATCTATGTTAGCACGACATATGGTTGCCTCATTAATAACCTTGCCGTAAAACCCGATTTGGGACAAAACCGGTCGAAGGGAAAAAGAGTGCAACGCATGCTTTCAGTCCTAATGCCTTGTGCTTACTCGCTTGATATCGATACATCCTGCATGTGTCAGTAACAATAAACAAAATAAAAAGAAAATAAAAAGACGAAGTAAATTACCTTAACAATAGTACCGCTTCAAGTGGCTCACATTCCATTTATTCGGTAGCTGCTTACCGTCCATAGTCCCAAGCTTATAAGATCCCTTCCCGGTGACCTTCAACACAGCATAGGGACCTTCCCCGTTCGGTCCCAACTTTCCTTCGTTGGGGTCTCGGGCATTGGGCGTGACTCTTCTAAGTACCAAGTCCCCCGTACTAAAGTATCAGAGACGAGTTCTCCGATTATAGTACCTCTCGATTTTTTGCTTCTGAGCTGCCATTCGAACTAGAGCGGCTTCTCTTTTTTCATCTAAGAGTTCCAGACTAATATTCATAGCCTCCCGGTTGGACTCTTCGGTTGCGTGTCGAAACCTGATGCTTGGTTCGCCTACCTTGACCAGTATCAATGCTTCGGTGCCATATACTAAGGAAAACGGGGTGGCTCCAGTACTAGTTTTTTCGGTCGTTCGATACGCCCATAAGACTTCGGGCAGCATTTCCCTCCATTTTCCTTTAGCGTCGGCTAACCTTTTCTTCAGGTTTTGGATTATGGTTTTGTTGGTCGATTCCGCTTGATCGTTGCCGCTGGGGTGATATGGAGTTGACAGTATCCTCTTGATTTTGTTATCTTCTAAGAACTTGGTTATCTTACTGCCAATGAATTGTTTGCCATTATCGCATACGACTTCTGAAGGCATCCCGAATCGGCAG
>MCJB01049685.1:21081-75260 GCA_002018475.1 Nicotiana obtusifolia
AAGTCGATCACCTCTTTTTCCCTGACCTTCTCGTAAGCCTGTGCTTCTACCCACTTAGAAAAATAGTCAGTCATAAAAAAGATAAATTGAGCTTTACCTAGTGCTCGGGGGAGGGGAGCCACTTCATAAATGGCCATGGCGATATGATTGAATGTAATGTCTCTGCAGGTTGCGGATTATCGGTGCATGCCTTTGACATCCACTGCATTTGCGTACAAATTCCTTTGCATCCTTTTACATGTCGTTCCAGTAATAGCCGGCTCGAATCACCTTTCGAACTAATGAGTCGGAGCCGGAATGGTTGCCACAAGCTCCTTCGTGTATTTCTTTCAAGATGTACTCGGTGTCTCCTGGTCCGAGACATATAGCTAGAGGTCCTCCGAAGGTCCTTCTGTACAGAGTTCCATCACCGGCCAGAAAAAATCGGGCCGCCTTCGTGCGCAACGCTCTCGATTCTTTGGGATCGGATGACAATTTACCAGAGCTGAGATACTCTATGTACTTATTTCTCCAATCCCAGGTCAAGCTTGTTGAGTTGAACTCGGCATGACCTTCATCCACCACTGACCTTAACAACTGCACGACTTTTTCAGAGTCAATTTCTTCGTCTTCGACCGATGAGCCTAAGTTGGCGAGGGCATCGGCTTCGCTGTTTTGTTCTCGAGGTATGTGCTGTAGGGTCCATTCCTTAAACTTGTGTAATGTGACCTGAAGTTTTATCCACATACCTTTGCATACGTCCTTCCCTGACTTCGAACGTTCTATTCACTTGGTTGACAACAAGGAGGGAGTCGCACTTGGCCTCTATTAATTCTGCTCCAAGGTTTTTGGCCAACTCTAGACCTGCGATCATAGCCTCATATTCGGCCTTATTGTTAGTTAGTTTTATAGTCTTAATAGATTGTTTAATTGTGTTCCCGGTCGGGGGCTTGAGTACGATGCCTAGCCCCGACCCCTTTGAATTTGAGGCACTGTCTGTGAACAAAGTCTACACTCCCGAAGGAGTCCCCGATTTAGCCATGAGTTCTTTCTCGACTTCGGGGATGCGCGACGGTGTGAAGTCGGCGACAAAATCTGCCAGTACCTGATATTTTATCGAGGTTCGAGGTCGATATTCGATATCGTACCCACTGATCTCAATGACCCACTTGGCCAATCGACCCGACAACTCGGATTTATGCATAACATTTCTAAGGGGGTAAGTTGTCACCACGCATATTGGGTGACATTGAAAGTATGGTTTCAATTTCCTAGAGGCACTCAATAAAGCGAGTGCTAGTTTTTCTAAGTGTGGGTACCTGGTTTCGGCTTCTCCTAATGTCCTACTAACGTAATAAATGGGAAATTACGTACCTTGTTCTTCTCGGACCAGGACCCCGCTCACTGCTATCTCCGATACAGCGAGGTAAAGGTATAACTGCTCGCCTATTTTCGGTGTATGTAGTAGAGTCGGGCTAGAAAGATACCTTTTTAGTTCCTCCAATGCATGTTGGCATTCCGGTCCCCATGAGAATTCGTTCTTCTTTTTTAGCAAATTGAAGAATCGATGACTCCTGTTCGATGATCTCGATATAAATCGGCCCAATGCTGCAATCCGGCCTGTCAATTTCTGTACGGCCTTGACACTGTCGACGACCGTTATATCCTCGATGGCCTTAATTTTATCTGGGTTGATTTCTATATCCCGGTTCGAGACCATAAACCCGAGGATCCCAGAGCCCACTCCGAACGCGCATTTCTTTGGATTCAATTTCATGTTGTATTTCTTCAGAACGTGAAACGTTTCCTGCAAATGACTTAAATGGTCCTCTGCTCGCAGGGACTTAACCAACATATCATCGATATAAACTTCCATCGTCTTACCTAGTTGTTTTTCAAATATTTTATTTTCCAAGCGTTGATATGTCGCCCTGCATTTTTAAGCCCGAAAGGCATCACATTTTAGCAATAAGTGCCATACTTAGTGATGACGGATGTTTTTTCTTGGTCATCCTTATCCATTTATATCTGGTTATACCCAGAATAGGCGTCGAGAAAACTAAGAGTCTCGTGGCCAGCAGTAGCATCGATCATGCGATCGATGTTGGGCAAGGGGAAGGAGTCTTTGGGGCATGCTTTATTTAGGTCTTTATAATCTATAGACATCCTAAGTTTGTTTCCCTTCTTAGGGACTACAACTACATTAGCTAACCATTCTGGGTACTTAACCTCCCGAATGGACCCTATGTTTAAGAGTTTAGTTACCTCGTCCTTGATGAAGGCCTGCTTAGCTTCGGACTGAGGTTTCCTTTTTTGTTTGATCGGCCGAAATTTAGGATCAACACTCAGCTTGTGCATTGCAATTTCTGGTGGTACGCCTGTCATGTCTAAATGGGACCAAGCAAAGGAATTTTCATTAGCTGAAAGGAAAGTAAGTAATTTGGCCCTGAGCTCGAAGTTTAAACCCGAGCCCAGGTATACCTTTCGATCGGGTGCGTCGCAGCGGATTGAGACTTGTTCGAGCTCTTCGACCGGCGACTTGGTTGCGTCGGACTCATCCGAAGCAATAAACGATCGGGGTACCCCGTAACTATCTTCGTCGGGCTGATCTTGTTCGCCCTCATTTGTTGAAGGCGGCTTCTCTAATTGCTATTTAGCCTTTTGCGGAGGAACAGTAGGTTTCAGTGCCGCTTCTTCTACTGTGAACATTTCCCTTGCAGCATGCTGTTCCCCATCGACGGTGATGACCCCCTCGGCCGATGGAAACTTCAACATTTGATGTAGGGTTGAAGGTACGGCTTTGATATCATGTATCCAAGGCCTCCCGAGCAAGGCGTTATATCTCATATCGCCCTCGATCACGCAAAATTTTGTTAACCTGATAGTCCCAGCATATTCACAATCAGCGTTATTTCACCCTTGGTTGTTTCTGAAGCCATGTTGAAACCGTTGAGGACCCGGACCTCGGAGATAATCTGGTTCGACAGTCCCAGTTGCTCAATGACCCAAGACCGAACTATGTTGGCTGAGCTCCCGGGAGCGATAAGTATGTGCTTTACTCGGGTATCATGTACTAGCATCGATATCACCAGTGCATCATTATGAGGTTGTGTAAGTCCTTCGATATCCTTATCGCTGAAATACAAAGTTCCTTCTGTTGCATAGTCTCGAGTACGTTTTTCTCGAGTAATAGATATTTTGGTGCGTTTCAATACCGGTACTTGGGGCGCGTCTGCTCCCCCGATTATCATGTTAATTGTGTGCCACGACTCTTCTTGATTTGCTGGTCTGTTCCTATTTTCATAGTGATTTTTGGTTCGATCGCTTAGAAATTCCCGAAGATGCCCGTTTTCGAGCAACCGGGCTACTTCTTCTCTCAGCTGCCGACAATCTTCCGTTCTGTGCCCATGAGTGCCATGGTATTTGCATATGAGTTTGGGGTCTCTCTTGGAAGGGTCTGTTTGTAACGGCCTTGGCCATTTGGTGTCTTTGATGCGGCCGATTGCTGATACAAGAGTTGCCGAATCAACATTAAAATTGTACTTGGACAACCGAGGTGCTTCTTGGTGGTTACTGGTTCTCTCGAAGTTGTTTTTTGGCAGCGGTTTCCGGTTCCTTTGGTTAAAATCGTTCCTGTTTTCCTGTCTCGAGGATTTATGCCCCCTCGGAACAATTCTTCGATCTCCTGGGTATGGCTGGTGTCTATCTCGGTTCGACCTTGGTTCTCGATAGTTATCCCTTAGAGGTCGATCATAAATTCTAACAGGGTAAGAGGAGCCCGAGGGAACCCCAATCTGATCATCTTCTACCCTGATCTTTGACTGATACCGGTTGTGAATGTCCGCCCAGGTGATGGCCGGGTATTCAATCAAGCTCTGTTTGAGTTGCTGAGATGCTGCTGAACTTCGAGCATTGAGCGCTTGAGTGAAGGCTTGTACGGCCCAATCATCTGTAACCGGTGGTAGGTCCATTCGCTCCATCTGAAAGCGCGATACGAACTCTCTTAACATTTCGTTGTCCCGTTGTCTAACTTTGAACAAATCTGATTTTCTCGTCTCGACCTTGATAGCGCCCGCATGGGCTTTGACTAAGGTATCGGCGAGCATGGCAAATGAATCGATGGAATTCGGTGGTAAGTTATGATACCACGTCATCGCTCCCTTGGACAGTGTTTCTCCGAATTTCTTCAGATGGACGGACTCGATTTCGTCGTCTTCGAGATCGTTCCCTTTTATAGCGCAAGTGTACGCCGTCACATGTTCATTTGGATCCGAAGTCCCGTTGTATTTGGGAATTTTCGGCATGCGGAATTTTTTTGGAATCGGCTTTGGAGCAGCGCTGGACGGGAAAGGGGAACTTTTTTAAGTCCAAACCTTTCAGCACTGGGGGTGCCCCCGGGATCTGGTCTACCCTTGAATTGTACGTTTCCACCTTCTTATTGTTGGCCTCGATCCTTTTTTCTCCCGTCTCGACCCGTTTAGTCAGCTCCTTGAGCATTTTCATGATTTTGGAGTTTACTTCCGAACCGTTTTCATCCGGTTGTGCTGCGACCGGCTCATTTTGTGGAGCTATCCCTCGAGAAGAAATGGCCTCGACTCTGTCTGGTATTTGACCGCGACTTTGCAGTTGAGCTATGGCCGCTTGCTGGGCTTGCAGCATATCAAATATCACTTTGAGGCTAATCTCGTCTCCTCCATTAGGTTGAGTTTCTGAATGGGGTTCCCTCTGAACGCTGTTCGATGGGTCTAAGGTCTGATCGGCATCGACTGCCACCTGAGAGTTGGCGTCAATCGGGACCTCATTTTCGCCTTGGTGGTTAAGCTCGTTGCTGAAGGGAAGTGAGTGCGACATGATTATGTTGTAATCTGAAAAACAGAAAATCCTGCAAAGAGCAAGCGTAAAATAGTGTGTGGCAGAGAATTTGTACCGAATGTTCACTATTATCCTTAGCCCCACGGTGGGGGCCAAACTGTTTACCCTTAAAATCCGAGTAACAATTAAATTTGTTCGTAGTGCTAAGGATATATGAATCAATTCAATACAACGTGAAATATAATGACAAGTAATTGAAATATAATAAGCAAAAGAATGATCAAACCGCTGTAGTTGAATGATTTGTTGATAATGAAACACAATAAGAGATAATCAATTCTGATAAGAGATAGCTGAAGTATTTAGTATTTTTTGTCCATGTATCTTATCCGTTACAATGGAGATAAATGCCCCTCTTATAGGTAAAAGAAAAGCCCTACATATGGTAAAAACTTGATTATAAGATAGAATCCCCCCAATTACGGGGTGGAATATTCCTAAAATAATGGTCTAACGTCTATGAAGGTTGAGATCATGAATCCTGCCGAGATATCAGGAATCCACGAGATATCCGGTCAAGACTGATCCTTTTATCACAAGATATGCGTTCCTTGACGCGTCGATTGCCTTATCTCGATCGCTTCAGCCCCGTATCCGACTTGCTGATCCCGGATTGAAGTAGTCCGGTCTTACATTGTGCCTGGGCCCGATCCTCCTTACGTGGTCGATTATATCTGACCCAATACACAATTAAAGCTAAATTCCTGTTCCATTGGAGACGTAATTCGTTCTCATTGAATAACACAACTAATATGAGTCATATTGTTTGTACGTCATTTATTCAACATCGTCCCTTCCATGTACTAAGATTTTAGGTTATTACCCACACAACGTTTAGGAATATACAATGGCTCCAACAATAACATCTCAGAATATCACCATCTAAGATAAAATATATATCTTCATTCTCATCATCATGTATTCAAGAGAATATATGTAACAACAGAAACATATTAAATGAGCTCAAAGTGTCAATTGCATACACATAATAAATTTTTTACATAAAGTCATTCATTACTATCTATTATTCCCATTCTTTCTACATGTTTACTGAATATTTTGGGCGGTAATTCTTTCGTCAAAGGATCAACAATCATAAGTTTGGTGCTACTTTATATTTCTAGAATTCTTCTTTAACAATAAGGTATTTCAATTTTATATGTTTAGCACTTTTCAAATACTTATCATATTAGAGAAGAAAACTATTTCGAAATTATCATAACATATTTTCAGTGGCCTGGTAATACTATCGACTAGTCCAAGTCCTGAAATAAAATTTTGCAACCTATTAGCCTGAATTATATCTTCAAAGCATGCCACAAATTTAGCTTTCATCAAGGATGCAGATATTACAGATTGCTTTGTGCTCTTCCATGATATTGCTCTTCTAGCCAACAGGAACAAATAACCAAATGTTGACTTTCTTGTATCCACACAACTAGCATAATTTGAATCTCAATATCAACCTCATCAAGATGTCACGGCCCAAAATTCTATGAAGTCGTGATGAAAACTAACCCAAACCCCCTAGGTAAGAAAACTAATATAAAGCATATTCAAGACCGAAGATCATCAATAAACACATAAGTAAGAGTACAAGTATAAGTACATCTATCCGCAGATCCAGTAGCACAAGTTATGAGCAACTAAGATTCAGAATTTTACAACATTGTCAAGAAGAAATACAATATCTGTTTAAAAATACATAAACATAATTATAATTCTAAAATGTTATGAACAAGATGGCAGCTAATGGTTGGAAAACTAAAGTTTTCAATGCTTATCCTCAGACTCCGCAGCCTCAAAACTCCAAATTCTGCATGCAAGGTGCAAAAGTATAGTATGAGTATAACCGAGCCCATGTACTCAGTAAGTATCTTGACTATCATCGGTAAAATAGTAGAAAGGTCTTTAAGCCAAAAGATACTCACTAATATAGCCTGTGCAATTCATGAGCAAGAGAAATAATAAGGGAAAAGACAAATAATAGTGCAAGGATCAAATAAGATAATTAACGAGCATGTCTCACAAATATAACAAACAAACCTTTCTCAATAGAATAAGTTTGTGTGGATGAAACAATATCTGTAAAGCAACATAAGCCATATCCACAAATCCATATAATAAAAGGAATATGTATGTATGTATTCATATGGCACAACAACACCCTTTCTGCCTTTATCTTATCCTCACTAAGCATATACATGCGTGTCAAATCAAATGACACAGCAACACCCTTCGTGCATTTGTCCTGTAACGACCCGACTGGTCGTTTTAAGCTCTAGCACATCGTTCGGCGACCTTGGGTAGCTTCACTTCATGTATTATGACTTGTACGCATAGTCGGAATTGAATTTTGAGAGGTTCAGAGTTAATTTGGATGGAAAATTCTCATTTCGGAAGCTTTAAGTTGGAAAAGTTGACTAAGGTTTGACTCTTGAGTAAACGATCTCGAAATCAAACTTTGAAGGTTCCAATAGGTTCGTATGATGATTCTGGACTTGGGCGTATGTTCAGGTTGAGTATCGGGTCGCCCAAAAGCATTTCAACGCTTATTGTGGAAAGTTGGCATTTTGAAGGTTTTAGAATTTTTTAAGTTTGGTTTGAGGTGGACTTTGGTGTTATCGATGTCCGTTTGGGGTTCCGAGCGTTGGAATAGGTTCGTATCGTGACTTTTGACTTGTGCGTAAAGAATTGGCGTCATTCCGAAATGTTTAAGTGTGATTCGGGTGCATTCGTCGAAGTTTGAATGTTTGAAAAATTAAAGAAAGGTTTCAAAGTCGATTCGTAGTTTTGATATTATTAGGTATGACTTGAGGCCTCGAGAAGGTTCATATCATGTTTTCAGACTTGTTGGTGTGATTGGACGGGGTCCCAGGGCCTCGGATGTGTTTCGGGATGGTTTTGGGTCATTTCTTCATGTTTTGCTACTGCTGTTGCTGGTTCTGGTGTTGTTCATCGAAAACGCTTAGTGGTTATCGCGTTCGCGAAGAAGGATCATGGCTGTTGGATTTTTGTGCTTCGCGTTCGTGACTGTGATCACGCGTTCGCGAAGGTTCGAGGAGCAAGGCTCCTCGTTCACGATTTGATGTTCACGTTCGCGATGAAGAAGATGGCTTGGTGGCTGAGTTGGCCTTCGCGTTCTCAGAAAGGTAGACGTGTTCACGATAGGCAGGCTGGTAAACCTTCGCGTTCGCATGCCATTTCCAGCGTTCGCGTAGAGGAGTTTTGGAGCTGAAGCTGGATGTGCTTCGTGAACGTGAGGTGATTTTCGCGTTCGCGATGAAGGTCGTCTTGGCAGTGTATAAAATTGCAGAAACGGGTTTTGGGTCATTTTATATCAAATTTTCCATGGGAGCCGAGGTTGTGTCATGACCCAAATCGGAGGGCCGTATCTTTCTTATCACACCATCATGGGTACGGGACATAAGGACCGTCATGAGATAACCAGAATAAAACATAAGAGAATACTAGACATAGGACGACCCAACATGATATATGAGCTTATACATGTGACATACGGGCCTATAAGGCCGACATGATCATATAAGTATCCATATACATCACATCTGTCTACAAGCCTCTAAGAGTACATAAACGTCATAAAGGTCGGGACAGGGTCCCGCCATACCAATCAATACATGTCCAAATCATACTGACCAAATAGGCAACTCCGGAGCAAGTGGAGTGCATCAACACCTTCCGCTAAGCTTATAGCCTACTAGGAGGACTGTCAACCTGTCTATCAGGACCTGTGGGCATGAAATGCATCGTCCCCAGGCATAAGGGACGTCTGTACAAATAAAGTACTGAGTATGTAAGGCATGGAAGCAATATATAAAAGGCATGAAAGAAATATTGAATAAAGAACTCAACCTGTAAGTCTGAATAGCTCTGTGAATCATGACATTTATAATGTCATGCATATGCATATAAATGTCATCTCATGCATAGGTATATGCGTACATAACATCATCAAGCCTCTGAGGGCATCCCATCATATCATCTCGGCCTCCGTAGGCGAAATCATCAACGTATACCAGCTGATCAGGTGGTGGTGCGTATATAATACCGTATCCTTTCCTCATACCCCATATACATATAATATACGCATATATAACGCCATCTGGTTATGAGTCAATGTACATGTATATATGAATGCAATGTATAAGCAAGTAAGTCGATAAGATCTCTCGGAATGTTAAAAGATCAAAATGCCTTCAGTTAATATCATGAAATAAACTTTATTAACTTACGTATTTTCTGAGACCCATGAACAGACGATATTATAATAGGACAGATGGGGAATCAAGAATGTAGGCAACCCTAGTACTTCTAAGAATAGAGTCATTTTTGAAAGTTCCGCGTTTGCTCGTTTCGTTTGTATCATATGGATCATGCCAAACGGAAAGACGGGATAGCCTTAACATACCTTATCACAATCTGTCCAATAACCACGTTGAACTCCTCTCGTCGTACTTCAATCTACAGTAACGATAATAATGCTATCGTTAAGCTACGAAAGATGCAACTATCATACAACGAGTGAAAAGCTTATTTTATATTAAAACATGCAGCATCTCCCTTGTTTTCCTTGCTTTCCCAAGTCCATCAACCAACACAAACCCATACAACCTTCACCGATATACTTTCAGCACCACAAGACAAATCAAGCTCCACAACAACAAATGCATAAACATCACGAAGCTGTTTAAGAACCATTGGAAGAGCATTTAGGAGGGTTTAGGAACTGTTTAGGACGAGAAAAATGAGTTAAAGAGACTAAGAATTGCCTTAAACGCAAGCTGGAGTTTTACACTGACTTTATGGGTCCCATGGGAGCTGCTTGCGCAGTCTCGCGAAAATACGAATATCTTTCTACTACGATATCATAACGACAAATTGTTAAATGCATTATAAACTAGACTCATAGATATTCAATTTGATAGGTGGATCATCTTTTTATTCCAAGTATATTGCGAGAAAATCTCAGCTACATTTGACCTAATTTTCAGCAAATTTATGATTGTAACTTGTGATGACCTTTGCCAACTTTTGTTCCACTACTCGCTTGACTTCAAAATATAATACATGATCATACGACTAAAATAACTCATAACATAACCTCCTTATCATGTTAAGAACCTTAGTCTCACCCCAAAGTGCATGTTATAACATTTCCAACTTGTCGACTTTCGACGAAACTTATATTCTTCGATTCATTTAGCTTCTAAGCCTTCCAACCCTCTTGGTAATTGGTATTCATGATCTTAAATATTAGTAACCTCCATAGTAACATGATTAACTTACTTTTTACTTTCAAAAATGATCTCATTTCTGAGCTTACATCAATTGTCTTACGATGTACTCTTACGTACAAAAACATAGGGTGTCACATCATTCTCCCCTTTGGAACATTCATCCTCGAATGTTGACTGATGTGCTTATCAGTTTCATAACCTATAGCTCTTGAGAATACTTTAATATTGTTCTTGCCATTTAGGCAATTGTTCTATGAATAAATTCAAAGGCCAAAGCATTCCCCCCTTTAGGCCTCTTTCTCACACCATGACGTGTGGTCGGAATCCTTCCAATCTCGTAAGTGTTGCTACATTCTATCATGCAGCCTGTATGAATCTGACCTTGTAAGTGCAACTATGCGACTCTACTCTCCTTTTTCCTCCAGCTGGTAGCCAATCTCTAGGCCTCGCTTTGTGATCATATACAGAACTATGACAAGCTGTCCCTATGGAACCTTTAGGTATATTGAAGTTCTTCGCTCGGTTCTTTGTCGAACTTACGACTATTGATATATCTTGTTTCAGAGCCTCGACTATCTATGCTTATGGCTTTACTATATCTAGGTAGGTTATACCATGCCATAACACTTACTTCCGTTTATTATTACTGAGATCTGTTACCCAAATCCAGGTTACTCTCTCGCTGCTTATCCTATATGTATACATCTAAGTCCTTTAATGCTTCCTCATTACTGTTCATCTTAATAATGAAGGCCTAATATCATCTCATAGTTTGTAACTTTTATCCATCCATTTTTGATTCACCTTAATGTTGATCCATAATCTACCATTGATTACTTGAAACCTCTTATGTAATAACAATTTCACTAGGGCTCACGTTGCATCGGGGAACATTTGAAGTGATTTGCCTGATCCACCTAGGGAAGATACTACACTTCAATGACCATATTTTATAGCATCCCAACGTGATTCATCTTATGGGATATTCTAATCCCGTGCAATTCATGAAATCGTTTTTCTTAAAATCATTACTTAATCAAAGGCCTAAATGTCATCCTCTTATCCATCACCATTAAACCCTTATTCTTCTACCAGGGCAGCATTTCATCTCTTCTAATTTCTCCTAGTCTTAGACTCCTCTGAGTTCATTCAGGCTGTACCAAGCTTTCTATACTTATGGAAACCATCAACTCTCTTGTTTTGATGTGTTTAATCCCGAGGAGTAACCTATTCTCATCATCTTCTCACTCGCCTTTTTTTATCCTTACTCCTATCTACCTAAAACCTTGTCACTGTACCATACATTAGCTTGCGACCTACACATATCTATTTATACTACTCACAACCTTCCTTTAACTTGCTAGAACCATAGATTTCCTTTCATACCTTCTTAGTTTTCTTTAAATGTAAGCAATTAACTTTCCTTGTCGTTTTGCCACTTGTTACATGAATACTTGGCTTATCTTATAGCCCATGAATACTGGAATTTTCTATAGCTCATATGATCTCAAATATCAACTTTGATTTTTTGTCCATTCATAAGCCATGATAGGTGCCACTTTCTTATGGAGTGTATACAATATTGTAGTGAGAATGTTGTTACAAGACCATTTCTTCTTTACGTCACTCTGCTTAGGTTGAAGCCTTCTTCCTTATTTCTTCAGCTAGTCTTTTTTTGTAGTACTTAGGGAAGACCCTCTGACTCCTGTAAAGCCGTGAGCTTATTAGATTGTATACTCGAAGGAAATTTTGATGTTCTTACTTGCCTATGATCATCCTTAGTTACTTACCTCCTTGCCTTGTGCTTGCAGGGTTGCTTTTGAACTGAAATTTAAACTGTATCCCTAGTGGCACTCTCTTTTATTTTCGTAACACTTATACGGTACCTTTAACTACCCTAACTCCTATCTAAATATTTTTCAAGGATCATGATGTCATATTTGTGAGATTGAATTCACTATGTTAGGGTTCACCACGTTTATCTTGCATGATTTGCTGATTTGTCTGTAGCCTCTTATCTAGCCATAACTAGGTTGTTCCCTAATCAACTACTAACTACTCGTTGGTCCATTCTCATATCTATACTCTACGTAATCTCTCTTGGTATATGTCTTTTGTCTTAACTTACCTCTCGCACTAGCTCCTGCTGTATCAAGTGTCCATTCAGACTTATTTATCAATAACATCCTGGCTAGGAACTCTTATTGCCTCTCCCAAGTGTCGTGCTTGCATAATGTTCTGGAGTCGCGACATATCTGTAGGATCTGAATAAATTCAATCTCATTCCTTTTGCCTTCTACCATGTCCTTCCTTTACCATTCCATAGTTATCTGAACCACATAACTCTGACTTAATACCATATCACACCATCATCCCCCTTTAGGGGAGTACTAACATTTAATGCTATGAAAATTTACCTAATAATTCATCTTTGGCGTCTTTTCACATCTTCACGGACTCTTACTCGCCTTGCGGTAACGCTTCTGTACCAGGGGTAATTGAATTTCTTACGCACAAAGGTAACACCTAGTGTAACTAGCACACTTAGTCCCTTAAGCTTAACTCTACTCATGGTGCTTGCTATAGGGAAGCGTCTTCCTGAATGGCCTTTAAAGGTTGTTCTTTTGTTGTCCATTCTATTATTGCCGGAACTCTATCTTTGAAATTCTCACGATACCGACTATTATCAAATCATCCGATCCATAATTCATGTTCAGTTTATCTTTTTCACTAGCCACACTGATTTCTATTACTTCAGGGGTCTAACTTCCTTCTGGTAATCATATTGGAGTCACCAACTTATTTCTCGAAATGAGGATATGACTTCATTGCTTATACCCTTTTATTGATTCAAGGCATGTATCCTCTTGTATTTCCCTTCACTTGAGTATAGACTCTGTCATTCTGTCATATTATAATTTACCGCTATCACCCATTTATCACATCTTACTCATAATGCTTCATTTACTCTTTTCTTATTCGTTAGCTAATATTTCTGTCTATCACTTTATTACGAAAACTTCAACAAAATGTCCTTCCACTTTTATCTCTCCTTGCTTCATCTCTCTGGCTCTGCGGGATGTGTAGCATTCTCTCTCTTGTTTTACTAGGGGTAGGAGTCATACTAAGGTAAATATTTATCCTTTCTAGGATTCCATTGCCTATCTTCAGAAATTTCTGAATATTCTAGTATTCATATCTGGTTGTACTATTCTAGAATTCACCATCTGAGTGTCTCACAAGGAGATCTATTACCACATTTCCACAATTCTTCGAAAAAGTTAGCTAATGATAACAATCCATCCAACATTTTGGGTTAATCTAACCCGACCTCGATCCTAATATCCTATTCTTCTCTTAAACTATATCTGTTAGCTCCCATACGGCATAACTTAGATGGGTGTGGTCAATTGTATATATCTCTGTTACTATTGAAAGTAACTCAGAATGCTTATATTTCTCAATCTGAATTGTAAAAATTAATAATCTTCACTAACTGGGTACCTCGTACCCTTCTTCACCTTACTTCTTTTACTTGTTGAAACTTGTATCTGCCTTCTGATTCTCTTGTTGCTTTTTTACCATATGGGTGGATAGATATTCATGCCTCAAGGCTCCTTATCAAGAAGCTTACAAGTCTTAGTACACACATAATCTACTAATGACCTTACATTTACTCATCATAAGCATGATGCAAAATCGAGTTCCTCTAACTCAACTCTTCCACAGCCACATTCAATCTCCTACCAACTGTCTTTGTGGATGTAAGTATCGTTGTATTATGAATAAAGAAGAATTTAGGAGTTTAAATTCTTACAACTAAGCACTACCACATGATAAACAGTAAGAAGAAAGAGTGACGGTCCTAAATACCCTGTAGCCTCCTGCTTATAACTGTGGTGCACAACAAACCCATAAACACGACTCTACTAGACACGGCTTGTAGATTCCCTAGGACAGAATTGCTCTGATACCACATTTGTCACGACCCAACTCAGAGGGACGCAACGGGCACTCTGTGCCTTACTCAACCGAGTACCGACGTAGCGTATCTTTCTTATAACACCATCATGGGTAAATGGGCCAGAAGGTCCGTCATGAGAAAACCAGAATAAAACATAAGCGAATACTAGACATAGGACTGCGCAACATGATATAGAAACTTATACATGTGACATACGGGCCTATAAGGCCGACATGATCGTACAAGTATCCATATACATCACATCTGTCTACAAGCCTCTAAGAGTACATAAACATCATAAAGGTCGGGACAGGACCCCGCCATACCAATCAATACATGTCCAAGTCATACTGACAAATAGGCAACTCCGAAGCAAGTGGAATGCACCAACACCTTCCGCTGAGCTGATAGCCTACTAGGAGGACTGTTAATCTATCTATCAGGACCTGCGGGCATGAAATACAGCATCCCTAGGCAAAAGGGACGTTAGTACAAATAAAGTACCGAGTATGTAAGGCATGAACGCAGTATATAAAAGACATGAAAGAAACATGAATAAAGAACTCAACCTGTAAGTCTGAATAGCTCTATGAATCATGAAACATTTATAATGTCATGCATATGCGTATAAATGTCATCTCATGCATAGGTATATGTGTACATAATATCATCAAGCCTCTGAGGGCATCCCATCATATCATCTCGGCCTCTGTGGGCGAAATCATCAACGTATACCAGCTGATCAGGTGGTGGTGCGTATATAACACTGTAACCTTTCCCCATATCGCATATACATATAATATATGCGTATATAATGCCATCTGGTCATGGTTGAATGTACATGTATAAATGATTGCAATGGATAAGGAATAAGTCGATTAGATCTCTCGGAATGTTATAAGATCAATATGCCTTCGGTTAATATCATGAAATAAACATTATCAACTCACGTATTTTCTGAGACCCATGAACATACGATATAATAAAAGGACACATGGGGAATCAACAACATATGCAACCCTAGTACTTCTAAGAATAGAATTATTTGTGAAAGTTTCGCGTTTGCGTTTCGTTTGTATCATATGGATCATGCCAAAAGAAAAGAAGGGATAGACTTAACATACCTTATCAAAATCTGTCCGATAAACACGTTGAACTCTTCTCGTCACACTTCAATATACAGTAACGATAATAATGCTATCGTTGAGCTACGAAAGATGCAACTACCGTACAACGAACGACAAGCTTATTTTATATTAAAACGGGAAGCATCTCCCCTGTTTTCCTTGCTTTTCCAAGTCCATCAACCAACAAAAACCCATAGAACCTCCACCTATATAATTTCAGCACCGCAACACAAATCAAGCTACACAACAACAAGTGCATAAACATCACTAACGAAACTAAAATTTAACACGACAAATGGCAAGCTCGGATTGAATCCCTTTTGAACCCTTTAACCTCAAAGTCATTCATTCATTAACTTAAAAATATATACAGCATGATATTAAGTAAAATGGCAGGACTTCTAACCTCCTATTCATCTCCTAATTGACCCTCAGACAGCCCAACAATCTAATAACAACAACAAGTACGACTTTCCATTGTTATGTTGTCCTTCCCCTTCCTCTTGTAGTATTTTTCTCAAATAATACAACCAACACACAAAAAAATTAAATAACATGTAGTAGGATGTTATAATCACCTTAACCAGTAGAAACAACACGAAATTTCAGCCCAAGCACAGCCCACAACAATCCTCAATGACACCACAACCCTATAGGTGTTGTATTCTCGTCTTGAATCAACTTTTGGTATTCAAGTTGGTGTGTAAACACTTGTAGTTCTTCTTGAAAATATAATATATATGAAGTAGGGACTTATTATTACCTTAATCAACAAGAACAAAACGAAATCATAGGTTCTTACCTTTGAAGAACCCTCCAAAACAGCCACAAGATGAAGAACTACAATCTAGCAAGCACCATGGGATTTCTAGCGTTGGATTCATGTTTTTATCTTAGGTTTGCACCCTAGAATCATGGAGGAACTATTGGAAGAGCATTTAGGAGGGTTTAGGAACTGTTTTGGATGAGAAAAATGAGTTAAAACAACTAAGAATTGCCTTAAATGCAAGCTGGAGTTTTACACTGACTTTATGGGTCCCATGGGAGCTGCTTGTGCGGTCTCGCAAAAATATGAATATCTCTCTACTACAATATCGTAGTGACAAACGGTTAAATGAGTTATAAACTAGACTCGTAGATATTCAATTTGATAGGTAGATCATCCTGTTATTCCAAGTATATTGGAAGAAAAGCTCTGCTACATTTGGCCTAATTTTCAGCAAATTTATGAATATAACTTGTGTTGACCTTTGCCAACTTTTGTTCCAGTACTCTCTTGAATTCAAAATATAATACACGACTATCTACGAATAAAATAAATCATAACATAACCTCCTTATAATGTTAAGAATCCTAGTCTCACCCCAAAGTGCATGTTATAACATTTCCAACTTGTCGACTTTCGACGAAACTTATTTTCTTCGATTCATTTAGCTTCTACGCCTTCGAACCCTCTTGGTAATTGGTATTCATGATCTTAAATATTTGTGACCTCCACGGTAACATGATTAACTTACTTTTTATACTTTGAAAAATGATCTCATTTCTGAGCTTACATCAATTGTCTTACGATGTACTCTTACGTACGAAAACATGGGGTGTAACAGGTTGGGGCGACTCTGAAGGAGCGTTTTCATTATCCATCACTAGGTAAGTGAATTCTACAAATTGTGAGATAAATACATGAACTATACATGAATTTTACATGAATTTGAACATGGAAATTGGTGGAAATTGTGAGATTTTGAAGAAAACCTAGAATTTAGATTTTTGGATTTTTACCATAAAATTGGACATGGGATTAGGGATAAATTACATATTTGAGTTCGTGGTGTCATGGAAAATGTTCATCTTCAAAAATTTTTGGAATCCAGGCACGTGGGCCCGAGGGTTGACTTTGTTGACCTTTCGAGCAGAGTTGGGAAATCATTATTAATTGTTAAATTTGTAAGAATTGGAGTATATTATGATTGATTTGAATGTTGTTTGACTAGTTTCGGAACGTTTGTCTTTGAGTTAAGGTGTTAGAGAGGCGTTGGAGCCGGTTATGGAACTTAGGAGCAAGGTAAGACTCCTGTCTAACCTTGTGAGGGGGAAACTACCCCCTAGGCGTTGTAATTATTATGTGCTACTAGTTGTGGGTGCTACGTACGCACGAGGTGATGAGATTTCTTACTTAGCTAAAGTATGTTTATGTCCGATTCTTATCACCTTGAGTTGTTGGCAATGGTAAAGGTTATATTCACTTTATTCTTATATACTGTATTGTAAGCACGTGTCTCGTAATTTGATGATTTCCTTCCTTTCTTGTGGAATGGGCCGAATGCCTCGGCAGTGTAATAGATGAATCTATTGTTCATGCCGCTCGACCCTCGCCAGTATAGACATTATTCTGAATTGGGCCGTACGACCTCGGCATAATCGTGCTTTATATCGCTAGCAGCTCGAATATTCACGAGATTTTCCTCCCACTGATGCCTAGAATTTATTATGGTGTTCATTATCTGTTGGGTTCTGGCACTTAATATATCTGAGCTATTGAGATAGAACGCGAGACTAAGAAATTTATATCGTTTAAAGAAAATTTTGGAAGATTATGTAACTTACAGTTTTACCCCATTATTGCTGTTGTGCTTCATATTTGCTTATGATTTATCATATTGCTTTAATGGACCTCTGGTAAGTGTCGATGTTGACCCCTCGTCACTACTTTTTCGGGGTTAGGCTCGAAAGTTACTAGGTACGCGTTGATTTCCATACTCATGCTGCACTTCTGCACTAAATGTGCAGGATTTGACAAGTTCAATTGGTGGTCATCTTGGCGCGTAGATGTAGCTGCTGAGGAGACTTTATGGTGAGCTGCATTCCAGGTTACGTATCGCAGCCGACAAAGTCTCCATCGTACTATTTACTTTATCCTGTCTTATTTACATTCCGGAAAAATATTGTATTATTATTGTACTCCTTAGTAAATGCTCATGCACTTATGACACCGGATTTTTGAATGTTCTAGAATTCATTTTTGGTTTGCTTAACATCGATGCACTTTTACTTGTATAATATTTAAATTTCATTTGTCTACGGCTTTAACACATTTACGTCTCCACCTAACAAGATTCATGATTTCAAAAATAATAAAATGAATAATTAAGTTGTTAGTTCACCGTTGGCATGCCTAACGACGACGTTGGGCACCATCACGACCTATAGTGGGTTTTTGGGTCGTGACAGCTTGGTGTCTGAGCTCTAGGTTCACTTCGGTCTCACGAGTCATGAGCAAGTAAAGTAGAGTCAAGTAGCGTCTGTACTTATCTTTGAGAGGTTATAGGGCTGTTAGGAGCACTTCCCTTTTTGATTCCTCTTCGTGCAGTTTGATTCTATTGGAGCTTATGCCTTAATTTCCTTCATAACCAATCTTATGTGACGTGGAGCGCTTGTTATCAATTGGGCATCGAGGAGTTGTAGTGGTACTGCAGACGTGGTGCAGGATGTTTCTCCTTGCGTATTCAGGCATGCTATTATCGTCGCCTTGCAAAAGGGTGTTCTGTCATTTTAGCCCAGTATATGTACTTCCTATGGTTTCGAGGCCATTCACAGATTATAATGATATTCATGCATTGTTATCGCACGGTGTTGTTGTAATAGTAGGGTGCTTGTTTATGTGTCGAGGTAGTTAATGACTCGAAAGGAGGATTTTTTAATGCATGGTTTAGAGGTTTGACATTTAATTCCAGCGGAGGAAAGGCAATCAGACTATGAATGTTCAGGCTTCGATTGATGGAGTAACGAGACTTGATATTTTCGAGCATGGTGGAATTCTCATTTGTGATGTGGTTTCGTCCTTCTTGTTTGAACGCATTAAGGTTCGCCGGTGTTATGGTCTTCTTTTATTTGGCTTTGGGGCAAGGTGTTCTGAAATGGTGCTTGAGAAGCAGTTGTTAGAGATGGCGTTGTGTAGTGGTTTCAGAATTGAATCGGTGTTTCTAATGTTGATGGCTCAAGAAAGATGATCTTCGAGGAGTCTTAGAGTTGGTATCAATTTATTAGTTCAGGTACTGCAATGATGGGTTTTGATTTGAGGGCAGCATTTGGGCAGTAAAGGATGAGTAAGGACATGGTGGGAGGTGTGTCGCGGTGGTCGAATTACTAGCAGGTCAAATATGAAAAGTATAGGTCGAGAAGCTTCTTAAAGGAGATGGTTTAATCGAAGTGGAAGTGGCAGAGTAGCATATGAATTCTGTGGTAGGATAGCCACATGCCTTGAGAAAAGTTTAGAGCGACTTGGTGATCATGGTGGACAGTGACTAAGTCTATAGATTTTGTTTGGAATGGTGGCTACTGTGCTGAGGAAGGTTGAATATGACGAAAGGAAGTTGGCTTAGAGTTTTTAGGGGTGTAAGAGCTTGATTATCGTGATGAGATACGACGTGACTTCTAGTTTGGAATGTATTGTCGGACTTTCAATTGATGTCAATGGGGAATGAACAGACTTGTACGGCCGTTGGACGAGGATGGGCTTAGGAGGGTTTACTAATTTTGTAGTAGTGGTACACAGTGCAGCGTTGTTGGAAGATGTCGGTATGGAATTCCACAAGTGGTCATCTCCTGTGAGTAGGTTAGCGGTTGCATTATTTTGATGAAGTTCTACGAAGAGTTCTATTTACTGCACGTCAGAAGGTCGAATATGTGATTGTGGCTAATAATTCAGAATGTTCATAAAAAGTTTAACAGGAGACTACGAGAAATTTGACGGGTTGGTAGTGCGAGATCAGGGTAATTGAGAAGGAGGAGTCTTTGTGGGTTCTGCATTATGTGATGGTAGCTTAAAGCTAAGTGGGGGAGCCCACCGTCTATAATTGGATCATGTGGTTGTCTGCTTGTGCGATTTCTGGTTAGCGGTGCATTGGTGGATTATTTACGACTAAGAAAAGGAAACATCAGGGGTAATTCGAGCAACGAACTTGATGAATGTGTGCTATATTTCGCTTTATCGATTCATGTGTAGGTTTTAGGAAGACTTAGAGTTTATGCTTCTTGTGGATGTGATGTACAAGGAAAAGAATTCATCCAATTGCTTCTTTGGGAGTGTTCGTATGCTAATAGTGCGTTGGAGTTTGATTATATTCGGGACTAGGTCAGAGCGGGTGACTTTTAATAGTGGTTCTAGTTGGTTCAAGGAAGCGCGATGTCTAAGCATTTTGGGTTCGTCGTGTGGCTGACGATCGGGATTTTGCAGGAGAGTGTGAAGAATACTTGGGGAATTTTTTTATGTTATCATTGGGTCTGTGTGGTAGTATTGGAGGAATAGGAGAAATAACTTCGGATTCGTGGAAGGTCTTGCAGAATGGGTGTACTAGTTGGAGATGCTATTGTGCGCTTGAGGAGGGTATGAGATGGTTCATGGGTATTGAGATGATGCGGTCTCGTGATTTCGGTCACTGGGGGTGAGTGCTGATTGAGTTTGTTATGTTTTTGAATGGAGCTATTATTATCTCTAAGGCAAGTCAATAGTAAATTGGAAGAAGTTGGTTCGTTTAGTAATGGTTTGAATCAGCATGATTGTGGCAATGATCAGTTCCTTCGGCGCGTTAAGCTTACAAGTAGTTTGTGGTTGTACGTGCGGGATTGACAGCGACCATAATTTGATTGATTTGGGAGGTATTTGATTCAAATGCTGTTATGTGAAAATGGATCCCGGAAGAGTTATGGCGATTTAGAGCACAACTCGAGGTTTGTATTTTCTGCGGTTATGGGAATTTGATTGTGTGTTGCAATGGTTCTTCGAAAATGAGTTAAGTGAAAAACTTCTAGCCCATGAAGTGTTTATTCTATTAGTAGTTCAGGGGATATGATGAATTCTTGTACTCTCATGTTGCGACATGATAGGTGTAGTGAGCAGCATGGGAATTGGAAGTTGAGGATCAAGGTTGTGGCTTCGTGTTGATAAGAATGTCACGAGCTCGGATGAGTTGAGAAGAATTCAGATGTTCAGAGTAAGCTGGCATTTTCTTTAGTGTCACCTGAGAACGGTGTCCTATGTAAGAGGCTTTGTATATTGATTTGCTTTGTGGAATTAGTACGGTTGGTGGTATGGATGTGCAGACTTTGCTACTTGCTACGGAAGATCGTGGGAGCGTATCGCATGGGGAGATTTGTATAAGTGTGACATGCTAGTCACTTGATTGTTAAGGATTGAAACCAAATATGGAGATTCTGGTACTATCGCTAATATGAGTGTTTATGGTCAGAATCCGCTTGAGGTCCATTGGTGGGTCTAATGTGAATGTGTACTCTACGTCAGATCGGATGTATTAGTTCGGCATAACATTGCTTACAGAGGAGTCTTCGGGCATTGGATGTTATTCCCGCCGTCAGCTATTCCATGTAATACTCTATTGTGCCATGTGGGGTGTGAGACGGCTTGATTATTTGCACATGTGTTGTGATCCCGTGTAGCTTGTGGTGGTATATGAGCAGTATGGCTGTTGAAGTGTAGGTCTTTTATTGCACCTTAGTCGTGCTTGGGTTTTTGTAGCGTATAGCGCTATCCGTCTCCACAGGGTCGTATTATGCACTTGGCGTGTTTTTGGTTGATATTTGGCATTTCGTAAGTATAAGTATTACGGCTGATGGGTGTTTCCTTGTTGGTTGTTGTGTGGATCGGATGGCACGCCGCCACGGGTATGTTGTGTGGATCGGGTTGTGCACCGGAACGATGTCATGCTTGGATCGGGTTGCACGTTGCAACAATGTCATATTTGTATCGGGTTGCACACCGTAACAATGAGATCTTGAGTATGATTGCCTATACTTATTTTTGTGTGTCTTGTTTCTCATCTCCGAGAAAGGTTTATAACATCTGTTAGCCGTTTTATTCGTATGCGGGCAGGGTAGTTCCTTATCGGAGTTCGCTCTTCCTTATGAGACATATTCGAGTTGTATCTTGTTGGCGTTGTATGAGATTCTAGATGGTGTTTGAGGTGGCTTATTACCCGAGCAACTTGTACTGGGTAAGGCGAGGTTATTGGACCTGAGATCGGTGCGATTGGATTCAAGTAGGGTATATTAAAGAGAAAATATCGTTATTCAGTTCAGAATGAGGTAATGGTTCTTGTCAGGTGAAGAGGCCCCATGATTTATTGTTTTGGCAGGTGGTTATGAGTTTCTACGCATCTCTTTTGTCGTGGCAGTATTGCGAGAGTCGGAATGGAGCTTACATGTGTTATGAGGCGTATTGCGGGCATCAGATTCGTGAAATTGTAGCTACTGTGGTCGGAGGATGTTATTATAGGCATACGAATTATGCGGTGCATGGTGTGATTTCAGCAAAGGTGCATGATCATGTTTTGGTACAATGTGTAGTGATTGATGCGGTGTTCGTATGTTAGAATCGAATCTCGTGGAGAATTCCGGACGTTGGAAACTGGTTCTAAGGCTTGTTAGCTAAGAAAAAAAGGAAGGATCTTCAGTCTGGCTCAAGCTAATATGTTCACATGGGTTGTGGTGGCAAGGAAGGTGTGCGAGGTGTTAAACAGTGATTTTGGACAAGTTCGGAACAGTTCTTGGCACGTTCAAGGACGAACATATGTTTAAGTGGGGAAGAATGTAACGACCCGACCGGTCGTTTTGAGCTCTAGCACTTCGTTCGGTGGTTTGAGGCCTTGGGTAGCATCACTTCATGTATTATGACTTGTACACATAGTCGGAATTAAATTTCGGGAGGTTCGGAGTTGATTCGGATGGAAAGTTCTCATTTTGGAAGCTTTAAGTTGGAAGAGTGGACTAAGGTTTGACTCTTGATTAAACAATCTTGGAATCGGGATTTGAAAGTTCCAATAGGTTCGTATGATGATTCTGGACTTGGGCATATGTTCGGGTTGAGTATCGGGTTGACCAGGAGCATTTCGGCGCTTCTTGTGGAAAGTTGACATTTTGAAGGTTTTAGAATTTCCTAAGTTTGGTTTAAGGTGGACTTTGGTGTTATCGATGTGGGATTCCGAGCCTTGGAATAGGTTCTTATCATGATTTGTGACTTGTGCGTAAAGTTTGGCGTCATTCCACAAAGTTTCAATATGATTCGGATGAGTTCGTCGAATGTTTGAAAGATTAAAGAACGGTTTAGATCGTTGATTCATAGTTTTGATGTTGTTCGGTGTGATTTGAGGCCTCGAGCAGGTTTGTATGATGCTTTGTGACTTGTTTGTGTGATTGGACGGGGTCCCGAGGGCCTCGGGTGTGTTTTGAGTCATTTCTCCATGTTTTGTTGCTGCCGTTGCTAGTTCTGGTGTTGTTCATCGTGAACGCATAGTGGTTATTGCGTTCCCAAAGAAGGATCATGGCTGCTGGACTTTTGCTTCGCGTTCTCGACTGTGGTCATGAGTTCGTGAAGGTTTGGGGAGCAAGGCTCCGCATTGGCGATTTGATGTTCACGACGAAGAAGCTGGCCTGATGGCTTACTTGGTCTTTGCGTTTGCGGTAGGCAGTCTGGTAAAGCTTAGCGTTCGCGTAGAGGAGTTTTGGAGCTGAAGCTGGATGTGCTTCGTGAACGCAAGGTGATTTCGCATTCGCGATGAAGGTCATCTAGGCAGTGTATAAAATTGCAAAAATGGGTTTTGACTCATTTTATCTCAAATCTTCAATGGGAGCCGAGCTTGGGGCGACTTTGAAGGAGCTTTTTCGTCGTCCATCACTAGGTAAGTGACTTCTATATATTCTCAGTTAAATACATGAACAATACATGAATTTTACATGGATTAGATCATGGAAATTGGTGGAAATTGTGAGATTTTGAAGAAAACCTAGAATATATATTTTTGGATTTTTACCACGAAACTGGACATGGGATTAGGGATAAATTACATATTTGAGTTCGTGGTGTCATGCGTAATGTTCGTCTTCAAAAATTTTCGGAATCAGGGCACATGGGCCCGAGGGTTGACTTTATTGACTTTTCGAGCAGAGTTGGGAATCATTATAAATTGTTAAATTGTAAGCATTTGAGTATATTTTGAGTGTTTTTCACGTTGTTTGACTAGTTTCGAAACGTTTGGCTTTGAGTTGAGGTGTTAGATAGGCGTTGGAGCCGGTTATGGATTTTCGAAGTAAGGTAAGTCTCTTGTCTAACCTTATGAGGGGGAAACTACCTCCTAGGCGATATAATTGTTATATGCTACTAGTTGTGGGTGCTACGTATGCATGAGGTGACGAGAGTCCGTACATAGCTAAAACATGTTTATCTTTAGGTAGACTTTGGACTTTATCATGTAATATTTTAATTATTTGAACTCATTCTGCTGGCTTAATTAATTGAATTTACAAATAAAATTGATTTAGAAATATATATTAGGCCAAGCCTTATCACCTTGAGTTGTTGGCAAGTTATTTGAGAAACGGTAAAGGTTTATATTCACTTTGTGCTCATGTACTGTATTGTAAGCACATGTCTCGTAATTTGATGATCTCCTTCCTTTCTTGTGGAGCGGGCCGAATGCCTCGGCAGTGTAATACATGCATCTATGGTTCGTGCTGCTCTACCCTCAGCAATTACACATTATTCTGGATCGGATCGTACGACCTCGGTATAATCGTGCGTTATATCGCTAGCAGCCCGAATATTCATGAGATTTTCCTCCCATTGATGCCTGGCATTTATTATGGTGTTCATTATCCGATGGTTTCTGGCACTTAATATATCTGAGCTGTTGAGATAGAACACGAGTCTGAGAAATTTATATCTTTAAAAGAAAGTTTTGGAAGATTATACAACTTACAATTTTACCCCTTTATTGCTGTTGTGCTTCATATCTGCTTATGATTTATCATATTGCTTTATTGGACTACTTCTCCGGGGTTACGCTCGATACTTACTGGCTAGCGTTGATTTACGTACTCACGGTACACTTCTGCACTAAATGTGCAGGATCTGACATGTTCAATTGGTGGTCATCTTGGCGCGTAGACGTAGCTGCTGAGGAGACTTTATGGTGAGCTGCATTCCAGGTTACGTATCGCAGCCGACAAAGTCTCCATCGTACTATTTACTTTATCCTGTCTTATTTACATTCCGGAAAAATACTGTATTATTATTGTACTCCTTAGTAAATGCTCATGTACTTATGACACCGGATTTTTGAATGTTCTAGAATTTATTTTTGGTTTGCTTAACCTCGATGCACTTTTACTTGTATAATATTTAAATTGCATTTGTCTATGACTTTAACATATTTACGTCTCCACCTAACAAGATTCATGATTTCAAAAAGAATAAAATGAATAATTAAGTTCTTAGTTCACCGTTGGCTTGCCTAACGGTGACGTTGGGCGCCATTACGACGTATTGTGAGTTTTGGATTGTGACATATCTCATCCTCACTAAACATATGTATAATAGTACCAAACCAAGTAAAAGTCATATAACTAACATAAATAATAAGGTAGAAGGCGTAGATGTAAGAACAACAACCTAGGTAGATGACATAGATGTAACAATAACAAACAATAGAAGGCATGTAAATGATAGTAACAAACAAGGTAGAGGCATGTAGATGATAATAACAAAAAAGGTAGAGGGCACGTGAATAATAGTAACAAACAGGATAGAGACATGTAGATACTAGTAAAAAGCAAGATAGAAGGCATAGACGTAACAGCAACAAAAAATAAGAAAGAATAGGTGCAATAATACCAATCCAAGTAAAATGCATTTGGGAAGGATAACACAATATAATGCATGTCTCTCATCCTCGCCTATACGGAAACACCCTTCGTGCCATGAACTCTAATTCTCACTTGTATAGAAATACCATTCATGCCAATATCATATCGCTCTTCCTTACCAAGCACGAAAACACCCTTCGTGCAATAATAAAAATGTCAAGAAGCATGGAAACACCCTTCATGCATAATATAATGTCAAGAAGCATGGAAACACCCTTCGTACATAAATCACTCTTTTGCACAGGCAGAAACACCTTTGTGCAGTACATTCTTCCTCACCAAGCATATATAGAACTATACCAAGCAAGGTGGAAAGTTTATATAACATCAAGAAGAGTGATTAAGATAATATTCCACGTGAGAGATAATCATAACTTTTGCACCAATAAGCAAGCCCATATTTCAAAAACCATAATGTTCAAGTATCTCAACAAAACATACACATGATATTTAGCATGGATATGAAAACTCAAGTATCAAAAGAATAACAAATATAGATATATGTTCATGATATAAAGTATAACCTCAACGAAATCGAGAAAGTTAACAATCTGTAGAATAGTCCATCACGTTAAATTAGGATATCAAAAATTAAGATATGATCTATAGCATGGATATTTTTTCTCATGTTATCATATGAATCAAGTGAAGCATAAGTCAAGAAGAACACGCAATTCCACAGGGCACCAAGGAACCTAGAATCTACCCCAAGCATGAATACCCAATGGCACATGCATAGACCCTAGTCACCTTATATATATATATCACCTCCCATATAGCAAACAATATCATTTTTTAGGAAATATTCCCTAAAACTAAAGCAAGGCGAGACACTTACCTTATCCGGCTAGTCTTCATCCTCAAATCGCGTCAAAACCTCGCTCTAGCCCTCTAAAATGTAATTTCTAGCCAAACATCATCCAAGTAAGTCAAACAATGATATAGGAAGCAGTCCCAATTACTAAAGCTTCGATCTTTGATGAATTCCCAAAAAGTTAACAAAAGTCAACCCGAGCCCTCATGCTCCAATCCGAAACCAATACAAAATCTTGATAACCCATAACGTGTCGAGTCCAAATATGTATTTAGTTTTCAAATTCGAGTTCAATACCCCAAAATACACTTTCTTATCTTTCAAGCCAAAACTCTCTTTTCTTCTCTAAGATTCCTTATTTGGAGCCAAAATCAATGTTAGATTTATATTATAATCATAAGTCGAGTTAGATATACTTACCCTAATGAAGTAGATGAAGATCCTTCAAAAATTACCTTTTTCTGAGCTCTAAAACTTTATAAGAAAAAGTAACTAAATTCCAAAATAATTAAAAACAATACAACAGCTATCCCAGCCCGAATTAGATTATTGATTATCCCAAAATATACCTTTGACAATCCCAACATAATCCTTCCAAAATTTCATCCAAGATAGCCTTTTGAATCACTTAATTTGGCCTTAAAATGAGAGAGATAAGGTGTTTTGAAGCTTTAAAGGAAGTCTGAAATTTATGGATGAACTCAGGGACATAACTAGTATTTTCGGAATTGTTGCACCATCTTAGTTTTAGCACCCGAAACTCATTCAGAACCGAGCGGACACAAACCATATTTGCATTTCAATTATAAAACATGCTACTAACCTTGTCGTGCACTCAAAATACCGAAAAGAGGTCGTCTTGACCCGATGTTGGACATGGTCAACGTCTAAATCGTTAACTTAACTAGTATCTTAACCAATGACCCAAAACACAATCAAGCCCCTCGGAAATCCATCCAATCATAACAATAAGTACAAATACATTATCCAAACTTTTCCAAAGGCTCAAAGAACCACAAATAACATCAAAACCAAGAATCAAAGATCAAGTCATTCTCTTAAGTTTCAAACATTCTAACTTTGCCGAACACATCCGAATCACAGAACACATCTGAATTACACTTAGACATTTTGGATCGCAGCCAAACTTCGCACACAAGTACCAATAAACTCAATGAACCTATCTAAGGTTTCAAAACTACAATAAGAGTCCGATAACACCAAAGTCAACTCCCGGTTAAACCTATAACTCTCCAATTATTCAAATTGCCAACTTTCGGCAAATAGGGCCAAAACCTTCTAGCAACATCAAAATTCAAATACGAACATATGCCCAAGCCAAATCACCATATAGATATATTGAAACCATCAAATCTCGATTCTGAAGTCGTTTACTCAAAAGTCAAACTTTGGTCAACTCTTCCAACTTAAGGCTTCCAAATTAAGAACCACTCTATCAAATTAATCTCGAACCTTGCAAACATCAAAATAAACTATATGCAAGTCATAATAAATCATATGAAGATACTCAAGGTCTCATGTCAAATGGAATGCTAAAGCTCAAAATGACCGGTCGGGTCGATACATTCTCCCCCACTTAAACATATGATCGTCCTCAAACATGCCAAAAGTCGTTCCAAAGCTACAAAATCATTGTATAACTAATCATACACATACCCATGGGTCATCTCTTATCACCTCAACCCACATAATCCAATTAACACAATCCTAACTGAAGATTCTTCCTTCAACCTTAGTTTACAATCCTTAGAACAAAATTCCAACTTTCAGAACTCCCTCTAAGATCTGATTCTTGTACATATACACTGTATCAATCCCCAAATTCTACACCAAAAAATAAATATACTCCCAAGATATAACCACATGATGTACCACACTCATATACTCACAGAAATACCTTCTGACCACATTAGTTGCTCACTACCAAACCCCGTACCGGTAACATACCTCTTATTAAATAAACCTTGTTTAAAACCTTTGGAACACTGCTAATGATGAAAGAAACATTTAGAAACTCATAACCTCTAATCAAATCAACAAGTCATGACGTCGTCTTTCCCGACACAAACCATTGGCAAATTTTAAGATGACTAATGACATTCTTCTTCCAAACATACCTTATCCAAATCTGATTGCAATAATTCTAGGTCCAATAATCGCATCTCACCCAGTACAGGCTGCTCGGCCGACAGGCCACCTCAAATGCCACCTAGGACCACGTGTGATGCATTCTGTATACCAAACAAGCGACAATTTGAATGTAACCAATAATGCAAATAGAACCAAATAAGAGAACTGCCCAAATAGTTCAACATCGTATACTCCATTGTCGTGTGCAACCCGATCCAAACATATCAATTCGCATGGGGGTACCCATCGAGTTATGATGCTCATACTCACTAAATACATGCATATCAACAACGAGCATGTAAAGTGCATAAACATAACCATGAGGAGACGAATAACATAATGCGGTATAGCAAAAGGCAAGCACAACTACAGTGCAATAAGCAAATCAACATCTTAAGAGCCATCTCACTCCTATATCGCAACAAGACCTAAACAAGGCCACAATATGCGTGTGAATAATCAAGTCATCTCACAACCTATCATGGCATAAGAGAGTAACACATGAAATACATCACGGTGCGAATAAAAACAACTCCACCCGATGACACACTATAGCAAAATGATGTGATGAGTACGCAAACACAATCCAGTGTAGAATATACATTCTCATCAGGCTTACTAATGGGCCTCCAAATCGATCCCAACCATTCTGAAATAGGTAAATAGCTTTCCAAAAGTCTACAGTGACCCTATCCATGACGCATACAATCAGTGGTCTAACCCTTAACACACTTTCACTGTCCGCAACCAAAAAATAGTCTGCCTCTAAGAACATCCAGTCTCTAAACCTCTGAATACCGGAATCTTTATACTTGATCTCTCACTCTCCTTCTTAAATGACTGACACGTCGCGCATACACAATCACCTCATGGGAAACACTCTCATAACTCTCTTTCATCAGTAGCAAACCTAAACATCAATGGTTACTAACCACACGATCTCTGTAGTACTAGCCAAACATTCACAAATCCAAATGCAATGCGCCTTTCATAAATGCACAAGATAATGCTAGCATACTCTTAAATATCTGAAATCCTTCATGTTGCCTAGAACTCATGACCTTTCTTTCAAAACTAATCCACAACCTTGTCCATTCTATCTCAACCTCTCATAGTCCACCACCTTCATTATACTACAATACGAAAATACGAGAATCTCATCATCACACTCTGAATTACAAGTAGGATAGACACTCCATCAACTAGAAACCTTCCATGTAACTCAATCTAGGAGAACATCGCAATACACAACAAACCTTTTACGCTTGTAGAGGACATCAACCTTCAAGTCATGGTCAAAACAACCGTAAACTCTTCGAAACCTATATGCTCGTAACCAAGCCATCAGAATTGAATCTCTCTAAATCAACCAAGTCCCATAGGCCGCCAAAACGAAGAGTCTAAATGCAAAAGTAGCTGAAATATCGATCATGTCGTAGAAATCAATAAATGCTCTCACCATGCTGTCCCAAGCGACTGCTGTCTGACCCATCTTCTTCAAATTACTTTTGATTACATTAATGATGGTATAGAAGTGCTCCAAGTTTTCATCAAAATTCTGTGTTGATCACAAATCCAAGAGCAAACAATGCATCCAGTAAATCATCAAGCATTCCATCTTGAAACTCAAACCCACTAGCGCCAGACATCGGAAGTCAACTATTCTAGTCTAGTGCCCCGTTGCATAACTGAACATACCAAACCATCTGTCCCCCATTGCACATCATCCCATTCAGGAGAAGTAACCTTGCCCATAAAAAACCAAGTGAATATCTTCCCATTCCATACTATGACCCCAAGGAATGTTTGAACCCAAGTTATTCAACAATCCTCATGTATCATTTAGGTATAGCATATCATATATCTGATAAATCTCGATGATACTCCACTCAATTCGCAACGAACCCGCAATTGTACATCAACCAAAATCTGTAATAACACGAGCCTGCTTGACCCAAACATTAACGGTAACCTCCCCCACTAGGCCTAAATCCATTTTCACATCATCTGGGAACACCTAATAACCTCATAAGAAAAATCATACAACCTCGAGCTTTATCATGAAAGATACTCTACTGATAAACCTCAACGCAACATGTAACTACAACCTCACCATGATTGAAACCTTTACGTGATCAACTGCTACTCTCAAGTCTACACTTGTCAACCAGGTGCAAGAATCTATTCTATCCCACTAGTGAACTACTGAAGATCCGTCAATACATCTACACGTTAAGACTTCACCATACTCTGAGACAATAATCAAATGCCCACATCCCGCGGCATCACAAGCGAACTCTTCTCATCAAAGGTGGGCTCTCCAAGCACGATCCTTAGTCGCATAGCACTTATCACATAGTTGCCTCGCCGCTCTTCCGCATGTCACCACAGGCCGTCGATTCCCAAAAAATAACATATTCCTTAACAACGCATACGATCAGATAGAGAGGAACGGAAGATTAGACTTCAAGCTAAATCAAGGCCACACAACAAGGCTAAGAATTAAGGGAAGTTTCCTAAATGCCCTGTAGCCTCTTGAAGATAAGTATGGACGTCATCATACTGATTCGCAAGACTCTACTAGATACTTGCTCATGACTTATCGAACTTATGAACCTAGAGCTCTAATATCAACTTGTCACGATTCAAAATTCTACTAAGTCGTGATGGCACGTAACCGAAACCTGCTAGGTAAACCAAATAACATAACAAATATTCAAAACCGAAGGTCATCAATAAATACATAAGTAAGGGTACAAGTATAAGCACATCTATCACACGATCCGGTAGCACAGGTCAAGAGCAACCAAGATTTAGAATTTTACAGCATTGGCAAGAGAAATAAAATATATATTTGAAAATACATTAACGTAATTACAATTCTAAGCTTTCATGAACAAGATGACAACTAATGGATGTTAAGCTAAAGTCCTAATTGCTCATCCTTGAACTCTGCAGTAGCATAGTTCAAAAATCTGCACGCAAGATGCATAAGTGTAGTATGAGTACAACTGATCCCATGTATTCAATAAGCATCTTAAATAATCTCGGTGAAGTAGTGGCGAGGTCTTTACATCGATACTCACAAATATAGCCTGTGCAGTTCATAAGCAAGAGAAATAACAAGGGAATAGACAAGTAATAGGGTATGGATCAAACAAGAGAAATAACGAGCATGTTTCACAAATATAACAATCAAACCATTCTCAATAAAGCAAGTCCATGAGGAAGAAACGATTTCCATAAAGCAACATAAGACATATCCACTAATCCGTATAATAAAAGGAATATGTACAAGATATCAAATCAAATGGCATGGCAACCCCCTTCGTGCATTTATCTTATCGTCACCAAGCATATGTATGCATGTCAAATCAAATAATACGGCAACACTCTTCGTGCATTTATCACATCAAAAATATATATAACAGTACCAAACCAGGTAAAAGACATATAACTAACATAAACAATAAGGTAGAAGGCATAGACATAAGAACAACAACCAAGGTGGAAGACGTAGATTTAACAACAACAAGCAATAGAAGGCATGTAAATGATAGTAACAAACAAGGTAGAGGCATGTACGATGATAATAACAAAAAGGTAAAGGGTACGTGAATAACAGTAACAAACAGGATCGAAGACATATAGATAACAATAGCAACAAAGATACAAGGCATAAATGTAACAGCAACGAGCAAGATTAAAAGCATAGGTACAACAGTAACAACCCATGTAAAATGCATAAATGTATATTTGTTGGGAAGGATAACACAATGTAATTTATGTCTCTCATCCTCATCTGCACTGAAACATACTTCGTGCCATGAACTCTCATCCTCACTTGCACAAAATAACCTTTGTGCTAATATCGTATCACTATTCCTTACCATGTATGGAAACACCCTTCGTGCAATAATAATAATGTCAAGAAGCACAGAAACACCCTTCGTGCATAATAATAATGTCAAGAAGCACAGAAATACCCTTAGTGTATAAATCAGTCATTCTCATAAGTACAAAAACATTCTTTGTGCAATACACTCTTCCTGACTAAGCATATATAAAATAATACTAAGCAAGGTGGGGAGCATAGATAAAATCAAGAAGAGTGATTAAGCATAATACTCCATGTGAGAGATAATCATAACTTTTGCACCAATAAGCAAGCCAACATTTCTAGAACCATAATGTTCAAGTCTCTCAACAAAACTTAAGCATGATCTGTAGCATGAATATGGAAACTCAAGTATCGCAAGAATAATAGATATAGATATGTGTTCATGATATAAAGTATGACCTCAACTAAATCGAGTAAGTTAAAAATCTTAAGAATAGTATGTGACATTTAATTAGAATATCATTAACTAAGATATGATCTCCGATATGGATATTTGTGCGCATGTTATCATATTCATCAAGTGAAGCATAAGTCAAGAAGAACACGTAATTCAATAGGGCACTAAATAACCTAGAATCTACCCTGAGCATGAATACCCATGGCACATGCATATATGCTCTTCACCTCACATATACATCACCCTTTGTCACGACCCCAATTTTCCACCTTAGGATGCCTTGAGGGCACCTAGTATCTACGACTAGGTAAGCCTAACATTCACTGATAGCTTAACAGAATTGACAACTAAGATAATAAGATATATTGATAAAATTCATAGTAACTCAAAACAGAATAACTATAACGTAGTTCCCAAAACCGGTGGAACTGAGTCATAATCTCTACAGATTATACTAAAAATCCCTAGTATAACATTGTCTAAACAAAGAGTAAACACTAGTAAAAATAAGGGTAGAAGGTGACTCCGAGGCTTGTGAGCGCCAATAAGGTATACCTTGAAGTCTCTGAAATGTATGGTCAAATCATTGATACCTAGCCTGAGCTGAAGTACCTAGATTTACAAAAAAATGTGCAGAAGCGTAGTATGAGTTCACCTCAACGGTACCCAATAAGTATCAATCCTAACCTCGGTAGAGTTGTGATGAGGCTAGGTTGAGACACCTACTAGGATAAGAGAAATCGAACAAAATATGTATAGTCAAATAATGGAAGACGAGGAAATAAATAACAATAAAGTAGTTCAATAGTGTAAGCTAACAACGAAATTTAAAGTGATAAAGGCAACAAGGAGTGAACACATGATAAGAACATCAAGAAATCAATACAGACAAATACAAGTAAGGCAAATGAAGAGGTAACAAAACTGTTCAACCAACAAGCCTCTTTAACATAGAATGCACAACAAGAATCACAACCTTTCCTTATAACGCCGCATGAGCCTTACATTTAGATATTTTTTCTGAAACCATTTATCCCGAAATAGCTACACGCACATTATCCCCTTTTTGTCTACGCGTGGTTTCTAGCAATTCCCTTACTGGCAACACATACATAAGTCCCACCTTATGCTGTCGCATGCACATTAACCCCTATCCTTATACCGCCACATGCGCATCAATATAACAACAATAACAACTCGCATCACAAGTGCCCATATGCCTCAACTTGCAAAATTCAACAATACCGAAGTTACCACAACATATAGCCCAAGGCTTATCCTCAATATGAACAAGAATCTCAATAATAACAAAATGAATGAGAATTACTTAAAAAGGGGAGATATCTCAATAATCAACAACTTCAACCTCAATGGGATAATAGCTTTCGTAACTTCAACTTCAAATGAGAATAACTACACAATTAAAAGGCACATGACAATAAAAGAGATAATATCAAGTAAGGCATATAAAAGCATATTTGACAATAAAAGCTAGAGCATGTGATGACAACATCGAGTAAAGCATATAAGAGCAATTTAATGATGGAAGATATAAAATGATATTACATTTTCTAATTAAATGCATGAAGGAGTCTAAGAAATCCGGTCAAAATACCACACATAAGCCCATGTACAAACTCGTCACGTCGTACACGTCTTTCACTTAATTCAAATAATACAAATAAACCAAAGTCCTAAGGGGTAGTTTCCCTCACACAAAATAAGGCAAGATACTTACCTCAAACAAACCAAATCAATTCCCTAATTAACCTTTCCCACAAAAATCCAACTCCGGATGGCTCGAATCTAGCCAAAATAACTTAATGCCATCGATACAAACCATAGGAAGAAATTCTGGATAATGAAGTTTCAATCTTTAATGAAAATAAAAAATTCAACCCCGAGCCCGCACCTCGGAACCTGACCAAACTAACAAAATCCGAACACCCATTCCGGTACGAGTCCAACCATAGAAAAATTATCCAATTCCGATCTCAAATCGACCTTCAAATCCTCAATTTATGATTTAGGAAAGCTTTTTCAAAATTACCCAATTTCTCCAACTCAAATCACTAATTAGATGATAATAAAAATGATGGAATCATGATTAATGAACAAAACCGAATCAAAAATACTTACCCCGACCCAAATCGTGAAAATCCCCTCCAAAATCGCCCAAAACCGAGCTCTACAACTCAAAATATGTTAAAAATGAACCAAACCCTTGAAATAGAGTACTATACAATCTGCCCAGTTATTACTCTTCACGATCACGGAAAAGTCTTTGCGATCACGAAGAACAAATTCCACCAACTCACTTAACCTCTTACGCGTACGCGAGAGTACAGATGCGAACGCGATGACCAGAAATCCCTAGGCTTTGCGATCGTGAACCGGTCCATACGAACGCGCTGAACAACACGTGCCACCACACAACCTCACCTTCCTTCGATGCGAACACGGTCCCCTACTCGCATTCGCGATGCACAAACACCCTAACCCCTCACTAACGCATCCTAATCTTCGCAGCCGCGACGTGGGCGCGAAGATAAAACTCCCACCTGCTAGCAAAGACTCTACACGATTGCGACCCATTCTTCGCAATCGCAAAGAAGGAAAGGAGAAGCACATAAACCAGCAGCTCCAACACATGAAGGAATGGCCCGAACTCAATCCGAAACCCACAGGGGCCCCCGGGACCTTATCCAAACATACCATCAAGTCCCAAGACACAACAGGAACCTACTCGAGGATTTTAATCATACCAAACAACATCAAAACTACGAATCGCACCACAATTCAAGCCTAATTAACTAATGAACATTCAACTTCTAAAACTAATGCTGAAACATATCAAACCAACTCCGAATGAGCTCAAATTTTGCATGCAAGTCCCAAATGACACAACAGACCTATAGCAACTCTCGAAATCACAATCCAGACCCGACATGAATAAGGTCAACCCTCAGTCAAACCGATCAACCTTCCAAACCTTCAACTTTCCAACTTTCGCCCAAAAGCATCAAATCAACCTACGGACCTCCAAATCAACATACAAACATACGTCGAAGTCCAAAATCACCATACGAAGATATTGGAACCATCAAAATGCCATTTCGGAGTCGTCTACACAAAAGTCAAACTTCAGTCAACTATTCCAACTTAAGCTTTCAACCTTGGGACTAAGTGTCCCAATTCATCCCGAATCTTACTCGAAACCAATCCAACTATCCCGGAAGGTCACATAACCACAATTAAACATAGAGGAGGCAATAAATAGGGGAACGGGGGTAAAATACTCAAAACGACTGGCCGAGTCATTACATTCTCCCTCTCTTAAAACAAACGTTCATCCTTGAACGAGTATAGGGGCATGCCTGAAGTGCTAAAAAGGTGAGAATAACAGCTACGCATATCATGCTCAGTCTCCCAAGTTGCCTCCTTGACTGGTTGACCCCTCCATTGAACCTTCACTGAAGCAATGTTCTTTGACCTCAACTTTCAGACCTGCCTGTTCAAGGTGGCCACCAGCTCCTCAACACAAGCCAAATCCTTGTCCAATTAGACTGAAGCTAAAATCTAATACATGGGACGAATCACCATAATACTTCCGGAGCATGAAAACATAGAACATCAGGTGAACTACCAATAAGCTGGGTGGTAATGCAAGCTTGTAGGCCACCTCTCCCACTCTCTCAAGGATCTCAAAAGGACCAATATACCTATGGCTCAACTTGCCCTTCTTCCCGAATCCCATCGCACCCTTCATGGGTGAAACCCATAGCAAAACTCTATCTCCCACCATAAATGCTACATCAAGAACCTTTCAATCAGCATAACTCTTCTGTCTAGACTGTGCTGTTCGAAGCCGATCTTGAATCAGCTTGACCTTCTCCAAGGCATCCCAAACAAGATCAGTGCCCAACAACCTAGCCTCCTCTGGCTCAAATCAACCAACTGGAGAACGACACCGCCTCCCATATAAGGCCTCATAAGGAGCCATCTGAATACTCGATTGGTAGCTGTTGTTGTAGGAAAACTCTGCAAGCAGCAAGAACTGATCCCATGAACCCGCAAAATCCGTAACATAGGCACGTAGCATATCCTCTAAGATCTGAATGGTGTGCTCGGGTGCCCGTCCGTCTGGAGGTGAAATATTATACTCAACTCAACCCGTGTGCCTAAATCATGTTGTACAGCCCTCGAGAAATGTAATGTGAACTACGTGCCTCGATCGGAGATAATTGACACCGGCACCCGATGAAGGCAAACAATCTCACGGATATAGATCTAAGCCAGCTGCTTTGAAGAATAAGTAGTCACCACAAGAATGAAAAGTGCCGACTTGGTCAACCTATCTACAATAACCCACACTGCGTCAAATTTCTTCAATGTCCATGGATGCCCAACAAAGAAATCCGTGGTAACACGCTCCCATTTCTACTAAGGAAACTCAAGTCTCTGTAGCAAACTGCTGGGCCTCTAATGCTCATACTTCACCTGCTGACAATTCAAGCACCGTGCCACATAATCTACTATATCTTTCTTCATTCTCCTCCACCAATAGTGCTGCCTCAAATCCTGATACTTCGTACCGACACCTGGATGAATGGAGTACCGCGAACTGTGGGACTCCTCAAGAATCAATTAATGCAACCCGTCCATATTGGGCACACATATCCGGCCCTGCATCTGCAATACCCCATCATCTCCAATAGAAATATCCTTGGCATCTGCACCGTGTCCTTGAGAACCAAATGAGGGTCGTCATACTGACGCTCTTTGATGCGCTCATACAAAGAAGACCGAGAAACCACACAAGCTAGAACCCGGCTAGGCTCCAAAACGTCCAATCTCTCAAACTAATTGGCCAATGCCTGAACATCAAATGCTAATGGTCTCTCACCAACTGGAATATATGCAAGCTATCCATACTTTCCGCGTTCCTATTCAAGGCATCGGCCACCACATTGGCCTTCCGGGGATGACACAGAATAGTGATATCATGGTCTTTCAACAACTCTAACCACCTCCGCTACCTCAAGTTCAAGACCTTTTTCTTTAACAAGTGATGTAAACTCCGATTATTTGTGATTACCTCACAAGACACTCCATAGATACAATGCCTCCAAATCTTTAATGCGTGAACTATAGCTGCCAACTCTAGATCATGAACATGGTAGTTCTTTTCATGGGGCTTCAACTGGCGCGAATCATAAGTAATCACCCTACCCTCCTGCATCAAGATACACCCAATACCAATCTGCGATGCATCATAATAAAACATATATGAACCCAATGCTGAGGGCAAAACTATTAATGGAGCTGTGGTCAAGGCAGTCTTGAGCTTCTAAAAGCTCTCCTCACTCGTCAGGTCATCTGAATGGAGTACCCTTTAGGGTCAATCTGGTCAAAGGTGCAGTAATAGATGAGAAATCCTTTATGAAGCGATGATAATATCCAGCCAAACCAAGGAAACTCCACATCTCAGTAGCTGAAGATGGTCTAGGCCAACTCTAAACTACCTCAATCTTCTTCAGATCTACCTTGATTCCCTCAGGTGACACCACATGACCCAAAAACGCCACCAAATAAAGCCAGAATTCACACTTTGAGAACTTTGCATACAACTTCTTCTCCCTCAAGGTCTGGAGCACGATCCTCAAATGGTGATCACGATCTTTCCGGCTGCAGGAATACACCTAGATGTCATCAATGAATACGATGACAAAAGAGTTGAGATATGGCTGAAATACACTGTTCATCAGGTGCATAAATGTTGTTGGGGGATTGGTCAGCCCAGGAATATCTAGATCCCGAATCTTCAGTTGATGATACCTTGACCTTAAATCAATCTACGAGAACACTTTGTCACCCTGAAGCTGGCCAAATAGTCATCAATGCGTGATAATAGGTACTTGTTCTTGAATGTGACATTGTTCAACTACCTATAATCAATACATATCTGCATAGAGCCATCTTTCCTCTTCACAAACAAAATTTGAGCGCCCCAAGGAGAGACACTCAGCCGGATGAAATCCTTATCAAGCAACTCCTGAAGCTACTCTTTTAATTCCTTCAACTCCACAGGTGCCATACGATATGGTGGAATTGAAATGGGCTGAGTGCTCGGCACCAAGTCAATACTAAAATCAATTTCTATATCGAGCGGCATGCCCCATAGGTCTGTTGGGAACACATCAGAGAAATCTCTCACTACCAGAACTGACTCAACGGTAGGAGTATCAACACTAATATCTATAACAAAGGCCAAGTACACGTCACACCCCTTCTCAACCATTCGTTGTTCCTTTAGAAAGGAAACAACCCTGCTAGGAATATAATCCAATGTACCCCTCCACTCCAACCATGGCAAACCTGGCATAGCTAGTGTAACAATCTTGGCATGACAATCTAGAATAGTATGATAGGGCGACAACCAGCCGATGCCCAAGATCACATCAAAGTCTACCATATTAAGTAACAATAGATCAATTCTAGTCTCAAAACCACCAATAACAACTAAACATGACTGATAAACACGTTCTAAAATGATAGAATCGCCCCCGGGCATGGACACATGTACAAGAGAACTTAATGAATCACGAGGTATATCCAAATATGGGGCAAAGTAAGATGACACATATGAGTATGTGGAGGCCGGATAAAATAAAACTGAAGCATCCTTGTGACAGACCTGAACAATACCTGTGATGACTGCATCTGAAGCGGTAGCCTCCATCATACCCGGAAAAGCATAGAAACGAGCTTGGCCGCCCCCTCTAGGATGACCTCTTCCTTCCTCACCTCCACCTCTAGCTGGCGGTGTAGGTGGGGCGATAACTAGAGCAGCAACCAAGCCCTGTGAAACCTGTGGACCCTCTGGAATCCGTGGAGCCTATGAAGTCTGCGGAGGTGCACCCTTCCTAAGTCTGAGATTGTCCCTCAAAATGTGCCTAGTATTTCCACACTCAAAACAAGCTCTCGGTTGGCATGGATGCTGAAACTGACCCTGGCTTGGTCGGCTTGGCTTACCGCTAAAAGCACTCTTTGTGGGAGGTGCATTAGAAAGTGGCTGTGCATAGTTGGAAACCTGAGGCCTAGAAATAGCCGAAGCATTTCTAGTAGCTGGAAGTGCTGAATGAACTGGCCGATTCACAAACCCCCTACCATGATGGGCTATAGCTGCAGCGTGGCCACCACTACATCCTCTAGTATCTCAAGGCCTTTTGGCCTACCCGTCCTATAGAGTGTCTTTCTCCAACTCTCGAGCCATGCTAAATCTAATACCATAGTTGAGCCCCTCGATGAATCCGCAGACTTGCTCTCTAACTGTAGAAACCGAGGTAGGTGTATGTCGGGACAACTCATTGAATCTAATAGCATACTCTGGCACTGCCATAGTCCCTTGAAGCAACTGCTCAAGCTCTATGCGCCATGCATCCCGAAGGGTTTGGGGAACAAACTCTCTTAAAAAAATCTCTGAAAACTTATGCCAAGTGAGTGGGGCTGCATCAGCCGGCCTACCCTCCTCGTAAGCCTGCCATCACTGATACGCTTCTCCTGACAGCTGAAATGTTGCAAAAGAAACTCCGCTCACCTCCACAATATCCATGGTGCAGAGAATACAGTCGCATTTCTCTAAAAAGCCCTACACATCCTCGGTAGTTATGTCGCTGAAGTTAGGAGGATCATACTTCTTGAACATCTCAAGTCTTCTCTAATCCTTCACAGATGCTACTGGCCTGACCTCAGGCTGAACCGGAACAACAGGCTATGCTGGCATAACCCCTAGGACCTGATCAACATGGACCCGCTACTATGGAGTATGGGCTACGGGAGTCTTAGCTTTTCCCCCGGGCTGAGATGTAGCTGGTGCAAGGGGAATCAATCTCGCCTGAGATAGACCACCGAACACGCTCGAAAACTTTGCTAGGTTCTCCTGAAGTCCAGGGGCAACAACGGGCGTTTCGGGTGTCTGTCCCCCAACCGGAGCTACTGGTGACTCCTAAGTCACTATCCGCGTAGGTGCTCTAGCTACACCATGTGCTCCTCCTCGGCCCCTACCCCGGCCCCGGCCCCGACCTCTCGCTGCTTGAGCAACGGGCGTGACTGTCTGATCATTAAATCCAGAAATGCCGGTCCTCACCCTCTGTGAGAGAACATAAAAACAAAACTCAGATTTTAAAATCAAAAAATTTGCTCGATAAGGAATCAAAGAAGTGGAATTTTCCTAACAGTTCTGTAGTCTCTCAAAGATAAGTACATACATCTCCGTACCGATCCGCAAGACTCTACTAAACTTGCTTGTGACTCGTTGCACTTATGAATCTAGAGCTCTGATACCAACTTGTCATGACTCCAATTTCCCATATTAGGATGTCGTGATGGCACCTAGTCTCTACAACTAGTTAAGCCTAACATTCACAGATAGCTTAATAGAATTGACAACTAAGATAATAAGATAATTCGATAAAACTCATAGTAACTCAAAACCGAACATCTGTAACGTAGTTCCCAAAATCGGTGGAACTGAGCCATAAGCTCTACAGATTATACTAAAAATCCCTAGTACAACACTGTCTAAACAAAGAGTAAACAATAGTAAAAATAAGGGCAGAAGGTAATTCAGAGGCCTGCAAGCGCCAAGTAGGTATACCTTGAAGTCTCGGAAATGTATGGTCAAATCACTAATGCCTGGCCTGAGCTGAAGTAGCTAGATTTGCACAAAAATGTGTAGAAGCATAGTATGAGTACACCACAACCGTATCCAATAAGTATCAAGCCTAACCTCAGTAGAGTAGTAACGAGGATAGGTCGAGACACAGAAACCAAACAAAATATAGTATAGTCAAATAATGGAAGACGAGGAAATAAATGATAGTAAAGCAGTTCAATAGTGTAAACTAACAACATAATTTAAAGCGATGAAGGCAACAAGGAGATAACACATGATAAGAACATCAAGAAATCAATACAGAGAAATAAAAGTAAGGCAAATGAAGAGGTAACAAAAATTTTCAACCAACAAGCCTCTTTAACGTAGAGTGCACAACAAGAATCACGACCGAGGTACCACCTCAAATCCACATTTCACAATTCAAAATCATAACCTTTCCTTATGCCACTTCGTGAGCCATACAATTAGATATTTTTTTGAAAATATTTTTCAGAAATAGCTACACGCACTTTAGCTCCATTATATCACCATGTGGCTTCAAGTAATTTACTTACTGGCAACACGCACATAAATCCCACCTTATGCCGCCGCATGCACATCAATATCACAACACAATAACAACTCGCACCACAAGTGCCCATATGCCAAAACTTGCCAAATAAACAATACAAAAGTTACCTCAACATATAGCCCAAGGCTCAATCTCAATGTGAACAAGAATCTCAATAATAACAAAATGAATGAGAATTACTCAACAAGGAGAGATATCTCAATTATCAACAACTTCAACCTCAATGGGATAATAGCTTTCGTAACTTCAACTTCAAATGAGAATAACTACACAATTAAAAGGCACATGACAATGAAAAAGATAATAACGTCAAGTAAGGCATATAAAAGCATGGTTGACAATAAAAGCTAGAGCATGTGATAAAAACATTGATTAAAACATGTAAGAGCAATTTAACATTGGAAAATATAACATGATATTGCAATTTCTAGTTAAATGCATGAAAGAATCTATGAGTCTAATCCGGTCAAAATATCATACATAAGCCCGTGTACACACTCGTCACTTCGTTACACGTCTTTCACTTAATTCAAATAACACAAATCAACCCAAGTCCTAGGGGGTAGTTTCGCCACAAAAAGCTAAGCAAGATACTTACCTCAAATAAGTCAAATCAATCCCCTAATAAGTCTTTCCTGCAAAAATCCGCCTCCGGACGGCTCGAATATGACCAATATAACTTAATACCATAAATACAAACCATAGGAAGCAATTTCGGATAATAAAGTTTTAATCTTTAACTCAACTCAAAACGTATCCCCGGGCTCGCACTTTGGAACCCGACAAAACTTACAAAATCCGAACACCGATTATGATACGAGTCTAACCATACCAAAATTATCCAATTCTAACCTCAAATCAACCTTCAAATCCTCATTGATGGTTTTGGAATGTTTTCACAACATTCCCCAATTTCTCCAACTCAAATCACTAATTAAATGATAAAAACAAATATGGAATCATGATTAATGAATAAAACCGAGTCAAAAACACTTACTCCAATACAAACTGTAAAAATCCCCTCCAGAATCACCCAAAACCGAGCTCAACAACTCAAAATATGTTAAAATGAACCAAACCCTCAAAATAGAGTACTATATAATCTGCCTAGTTATTACTCTTCGCGATAACGGAAAAGCCTTCGCGATCGCGAAAAACAAATTCCACCAGCTCACTAAACCTCTTATGCGAGCGTGAGAGTACAGATGCAAATGCGATGTCCAGAGATCACAGTCTTCGTGATCGCGGACCAGCCCACGCGAACACGCTGAACAATGCGTGCCACCATACAACCGCACCTTTCTTCTACATGAACGCAGTCCTCCATTCGTGTTTGCGATGAACAAAAACCCCAAACCCTCGCGAGCGTATCCTAATCTTCATGAACATGAAGAGAAAAATCCCACATGCAAGAAAAGACTCTACTCGATAGCGACCCATTCTTTGCAATCGCGAAGAAGGAAACGAGAAGCACAGAAACCAATAGTTCCAACACATGAAGGAATGGTCCGAAATCAATCCGAAATCCATCCGGGGCTCCCCGGACCCCGTCCGAACATACCATCATATCCCTATACAAAACACGAACCTACTCGAGACCTTAAATCACACCAAACAACTTCAAAACTATTAATCGCACCCTAATTCAAACCTAATGAACTAATAAACATTCAACCTCTAAAACTATTGCCAAAACATATCAAACCAACTCCAAAGTTCATTAGTTTCCTTAGGCTTGAATTGAGGTTCGATTCGCGGTTTTGATGTTGTTTGGTGTGATTTGAGGCCTCGAGTAAGTCTGTGTTATGTTTTAGAATTGGTTAGTATGATTGAATGAGGTTTTTCGGGGGCCCCGATGGTGTTTCAGATTGAGTTCGGGCCATTTTTGGACTTGGTTGTATTGTTGAAGTTTCAGTAGTTCTGGTATTTTCGCATCTGCGAGGGGCTTGGATGCATATGCAAAGCTGCAAGTGCAGCCTTTTGAGAGAAAATGCGAAGGAGGAGACCTACAGATTAATTCCGCAGATGCGACACTTGAGCGCAGGTACGCTATCGTAGGAGCTCGCAAAAGCGGACTCGCAAGTGCTAGTGTTGGGTCCGTAGAAGTGGATGGTTGGTAGATTAATGGATCGCATCTGCGATGGTATTTCCACAGATGCGGTACCCCAGGTGCGACTCTTTAAATTCGAGCTGTCTAGAGTTTGATTCATGCGGGAAGGGCTTATTAGATGATTGATTTGGCTTGCTTGAGGATAGTATCTTACCTAAACATGATTGAGGCACTAGTTGCCTGAGTTATTTGTGATAGCTACGTGCTATGGGTGGCACACATGTATGGGGTTGAGCCCATGTGTGTGCACCAGGTTATTATTCATGCTTGGGGCAGTATTTAGGCTATGACATGCCTTGGATTGCTTGTAAGCTTCATGCTAAGATGGTTATCTTATTTTATAATCTTGTTGTGAGCTATCTGGACCATGTTTGAGGTTAAATAGAGGTGATTCTTCTTCTTGAACCTGATAATTTCTATTTTGTGTTGCACTTTTCTGATTTGAGCTATGATAGCACACTTTGCACATGCATGCACCTTAACATTTCACTTAAACCAGTCCAGGAGTTTGAAATTTAATATTCGTTGATCATATACATGTATTCTTGTATATTTGTTTTCTGTGTGATATGGATTGGTTCGGTGGCCTATGACTACGCCTGGAGAATTATGATATTTAGCCTATGACCATGCCGGGTGGATTGTGTTATTGGCACATAAGTTGTCCGTGCGGATCCGAGATATTGATATTATTGGCACGTGAGTTGTCTGTGCAACACGTGAGTTGTCCTTGCGATTGATATTATTAGCACATGAGTTGTCCGTGTAGCATGTGGATATGGATCCATCCCCCTAGGGTCACCCTCTCATGTTCTTTCTTGATGATGTACACGCGGTTATTGAGGAAAAACTGATATGTGGTTTGGTACGGATATGGAAATTCTGAGGAAAAGCTAGCCAGTGGTTGATTTGGTTATTGCATTTCATCTATACTTGCAATTTCCTTGGTTGTTTGCCTGATTTATTTGCTTATCTTCCTTATATGCTGGATTTTTGACTAAGAAGAATATGTTAAGAAATTATGTGCACCAAGGTGGTTCTTTCAATGATTTATGACTTGATCGTATTATTGTTCTGGTCTCATTGATTTATGAACTGTACAAGTGATTAGCGAGTATCATTAATAATTCCTGCTTTTTTTACTCGCCGAGGTTATTTATGATACTTGCTGAGTACTTGGAGTCGGTTGTACTCATACTACACTTTGCACTTAATTGTGCAGATCCAGTTGTTAGATTGAACCACCATTACCCGAGGTTCGTTGCTGAGTATCTTGGAGAGACGAGGTAGAGCTGTATATCAACCGTAGTCTTGGAGTCTCTTTTCCTTTATGTACTGTTGTCTTTCATTTAGACAGTATTATTATTTGGTATTTTAGATTTGTACTTTCGTTTTAGAGCTCATGACTCAATTTTTACCAGTTCTGATGAATTTACCATTTATTGGTGTTATTACGTTATGTTGAAGGCTTTAGACTTGTACTATTTCTATTAGTTCAGTACTTGTATTTTGTTTTTGTCATGTTTGGCTTGCCTAGCAAGTGAGTTGGGTGCCATCACGACCAGTTGGTAGTTTTGGGTCGTGACAAGTTGGTACCAGAGCCCTCGGTTCATAGGTTCTACGAGTCATGAGAATGTTTAGTAGAGTCTTGCGGATCGGTATGGAGACGTTTGTACTTATTTTCGAGAGGCTAGCGCACTATTAGGAAATTTTATTTTCTTGCATTCATGTCGTGTGGATTTATTAATTCCAAAGTTTGAACCTTTACTTTTCTATTGTCTCACATATGGTGAGGACACGTTCAGCCGGATCAGGCGGACAGACACCCATACCACCAGGGAGGGCCGCGAGAGGCCGGTGTCGAGTAGGGGTTCGCACTATAGGTAGAGAAGCACCCGTGGAGCCACCAGTCACTCCACTCGAGGAGTAGGTTTCAGATATTGTTGAGCCAGTGGGACCAGCACAGACTCCTGTGGTACCTATTATTATACCTGGTCTTCAAGAGGCTTTGGCTCAGATTTTGAGTGTGTGCACGACCTTGGCTCAGCGGGTATAGTACTAGTTGCACTAGCTATCTCATAAGCTGGGGGAGGAGCCCAAATTCTTGCCACTAGTACATCAGAGCAGCTAGCTCAGGGTTATCAGACACCGAGAGTGTTACCAGTTCAGCCAGTTTTTGTTGCTTGGGTAGAGGTTTGTGCCCCTATGAATGATGAGGAGTAGAAGAGGATGCAGCAGTTTATGAGGCTTGACCCTCTGGAGTTCAGTAGAGGAGAGTTAGAGGATGCTCAAGGTTTTATGAATCGGTGCCATCAGATTCTTTGCACGACGGGTATTGTGGACATCGACGGAGTTGCTTTTACTACTTTTCAGCTGAGAGGGGCAGCTTGCAAATGGTGGCAGACCTATGAGTCAGGCAAGCCAGTTGGCGCAGCACCACTTACATGGCATAAATTCTCAATTCTCTTCTTAAAGAAGTTTTTCCCACAGATCCGCAAAGAGAAGTTGCGTAAGGAGTTTGAGCAGCTACTCTAGGGGGGTATGACTCTGACCTAGCATGAGATAAGATTTGTAGATTTGGCACGTCATGCAATATGGTTGGTTCCCACTAAGAGGGAGACGATCAGGAGGTCCATTGATGGCCTGAATTATGGTTTATGTTATAGTTTGGCTCGAGAGGCCGAGACGGATGCTAGGCTTGACCAGGTGGTTACAATTGCTAGACGATTGGAGCAGGTTCGCAGGCTTGGGCGTGAGGAGTGTGATGCCAAGAGGCCAAGAGGCCTTGTGGTTCATGAGGTTTCAGCAGTGCCTTATCCGGAGGCCAGTCACATTATAACAGAGGTTATTTTTCTAGGCCCGCTCAGGCAGCTCGTCATGTTCCTCGTGGTTCATCAGTTAGCCACAGTTTGTACAGTGCTCGCCTAGTTCAGTCATCATTCCGTGGCGCTGCTAGCACAGAGTTCTTATCGTTCCCTATTTGCTCAGGGTTCTCCAGGCAGTTATTCAGATTATTAGGGTCAGCAGCTTCGGCATAGGAGGGGTTAAAGAGTGTGGAGACTTGAGTCATGTCAAGAGGGATTTCCCCAGACTTCTGAGTAGGGTTCCAAATTAGAGCTTATAACCTATGATTTCAGCACCAATAGCTACACCACTTGCACAAATAGCTAGGGGTGGGGCTCAGTCAGTTTGAGGTCACCCTAGAGGGAAAGGTCGGTTAAGCGGTGGTGAAGCCCATTGTTATGCATTCCCCGCTAGGCCAAAGATAGTTGCTTCCAATGCCGTGATTACAAGAATTGTTTCACTGTGCCACATGGATGTTTCAGTGTTATTTAACCTTGATTCAACTTATTCATATGTGTCATCATACTTTTCTCGTTATTTGGATATGCCTATTCGTGTATCTATACCGATGGGTGATGCTATTGTGGTAGACCATGTATATCCGCCTTATGTGTGACCACTAGAGCTGACTTCTTATTGCTCGGCATGGTAGATTTTAACGTGATTTTAGGCATGGATGAGTTGTAACCATATCACGCTACTCTTGATTGTCATGCTAAGACCGTGGCGTTGGCGATGCTGGGGTTGCCTAGGGTTGAGTGGATAGGTTCCTTGGATCATGTTCCTAGTAGAGTGATGTCTTTTCTGAAGGCTCAACGGATAGTTAAAAGCGGGTGTTTGGCATATTTATCTTTCGTGAGATATGTCAGTGCTAATACTCCTACCGTCAAGTCAATTCCAGTAGCGAGGGAGTTTCTAGATGTATTTACTATAGACCTGCAGGGCATGCCACCCGTTAGGGATAATGGTTTTGGTATTGATTTGGTGTCGGACACTCAACCCGTATCTATTCCAACATATCGCATGGCACCAATAAAGTTGAAAGAATTGAAGGAACATTTACAGGACTTGGTTGATAAGGGTTTCATCAGGCCTAGTGTGTCACTTTGGGGTGAACTAGTTCTATTTGTGAAGAAGAAATATGGTTCTATGAGGATGTGCATTGAATACAGGCAGCTGAACAAGGTTATTTTCAAGAAAAAGTACCTACTACCGTGAATTGATGACTTATTTGACCAGCTTTAGGGTGCTAGGGTATTCTTGAAGATTGATTTGAGATTAGGGTACCATCAGCTGAAGATTCAGGCTTCAGACATTTCGAAGATGACATTCAGGATGCGTTATGGTCACTATGAGTTTTTTGTGATGTCTTGTGGGCTGACCAATGCCACAACAATTTTTATGCACTTGATGAACAATGTATTACAGCCCTATCTTGATTCCTTTGTCATAGTTTTCATTGATGATATATTGGTGTATTCCCACAGCGGGGAGGATCATGAGCAACATTTGAGGATCGTGCTTCAAACATTGAGGGTGAGGAAGTTATATGCCAAATTCTCCAAGTGTGAGTTTCTGCTTGATTTAGTGGCATTCTTGGGTCATATAGTATCTACTGAGGGGATTAAGGTGGATTCGAAGAAGATTGAGGCAGTTCAGAGTTGGCCCAGACCGTCTTCCGCTACTGTTATCCAGAGTTTACTAGGGTTGGCTAGGTATTATTGTCATTTTGTGAAGGGGTTTCCGTCTATAGTAATTTGATTTACTAGATTGACGCAGAAGGGTACCCCATTCAGGTGGTCTGATGAGTGTGAGGGGAGCTTTTAGAAGCTCAATGCTACCTTTACCACAACTCCTGTTTTGGTTTTGCCTTTGGGATCGTGTTCTTATATAGTCTATTGTGATGCTTCATAGGAATTGGAGGTGTGTTGATGCAGGAGTGTATAGTTATTGCTTATGTTTCATGTTAGTTGAAGCCCCATGAGAAGAACTACCTAGTACATGATTTGGAGTTGGGAACATTTGTTCACTCGCTTAAGATTTGGAGGCATTATCTTTACAGCGTGTCTTGTGAGGTTTTCATGGATCACAAGAGTCTCTAGCACTTATTCAAACAAAATGATTTGAACTTGAGGCAACGGAGGTGGTTAGAGCTACTAAAGGACTATGATATTACCATTCTTTATCACTCGGCAAAGGCCAATGTGGTGGCTGATGCTTTTAGTAGGAAGGCTGAGAGCATGGGGAGTTTGGCTTATATTCTAGTTAGGGAGAGAGTGTTAGCATTGGATGTTCAGGATTCGGCCAATCAGCTTGTGAGGCTGGATAATTTGCAGTCCAACAGAGTTCTTGCTTGTGTTTATCACGGTTGTGCTTGTTTGAGCACATCAATGCGTGCCAGTATGATGATCCCCACTTGCTTGTCCTATAGGACATGGTGCACTAGGGTGATGCCAAGGAGGTTACTATTGGTGATGATAAGGTATTGAGGCTAGAGGGTCAGATCTCTGTTCTGAATGTGGATGGGTTGCCAGAGTTAATCTTTAGGAGTCCCATAGTTCGCGGTATACCATTCATCCAGGCACCACGAAGATGTACCATGATTTGAGGCACCACTATTAGTGGCGGAGGATGAAGAAGGATATTGTCGAGTATGTTGCTTGGTGTTTAAACTTTTAGCAGGTGAAGTACGAGCTTTAGAGACTCGGTGGTTTTTTTCAGAGGCTTGATATTCCGGAGTGGAAGTGGGAGCGTATCACTATGTATTTTTTAGTTGGACTTCGACGGACCTTGAGGAGATTCTATGCATTGGGCCATTGTGGACAGACTGACCAAGTTTGCACATTTCATCCTAGTCATGACTACCTATTCTTCAGAGCAGCTCTCTCGGATTTATCTTCGTGCTATTATTTTCCTTTATGGTGTGCCCGTGTCTATTATCTTGGATTGAGGAATTCAGTTCACATTGCATTTTTGGAGAGGAGTGCAGTGTGAGTTGGGCACACAGGTCAAGCTGAGTACGACATTTCATCCCTAAACGAACGAGCAGTCCAAGCGCACTATTCAGATTTTGGAGGACATGTTACATGCCTGCATTATTGATTTCGGAGGATATCAATTTCTTTGGTTAGTAGAGTTTGCCTACAACAACAGCTATCAGTCGAGCATCCAGATGGTTCCTTATGAGGCCTTATATGGGAGGCGATGTCGTTCTCAGGTTGGTTGGTTTGAGCCTTGGAAGGCTAGGTTGTTGGGCACTGATTTGTTCCGCGATGCTTTAGAGAAGGTGAAGTTGATTTAGGAGCGGCTTTGTACAGTAGATTCCAGGCGGAAGAGTTGTGCTAATAGGAAAGCTCGTGATGTTGCATATATGGTGGGTGAGAAGGTTCTACTCTGAGTTTCACCTATGAAGGGTGTGATGAGATTCGTGAAGAAGCGCAAGCTAAGCCCTAGGTATATTGGTCCTTTTCAAGTGCTTGAGAGAGTTGGAGAGTTGGCCTACAAACTTGCCTTGCCACCTAGTCTATTGGGTGTTCACCTAGTGTTTCATGTTTCTATTCTCCAGAAGTATTATGGGGATTCGTCACATGTTTTGGACTTCAGCAAGGTGCATTTAGATGTGGACTTGACTTATGATGTGGAGCCGGTGGCCAGTTTTGGTCAGTAGGTTCGAAAGTTGAGGTCGAAGAATATAGCATCAGTGAAGATTCACTGGAAAGGTCGGCCGGTCGAGGAGGCTACTTGGGAGACCGAGTAGGAGATGCGGAGCAGATATCTTCACCTTTTTAAGACTCCAGGTATGATTCTAGACCCGTTCGAGGATGAATGTTTGTTTAAGAGGGGGAGAATGTAACAACCCAGCCGGTTGTATGAGTATTTTGCCTCGTTTTCCCATTTGATGCCTTACATATGTGTATTTGTGGTTACATGACTTGTCGGGGTTATTTCTTTGGTTTCAGAGAGGTGTTGGAGTGAATTGGGACACTTAGTCCGAAGATTGGAACTTAAGTTGTAAGAGCTGACTACAGTTTGACTTTTATGTAGATGACTTCGGAATTGGGTTTTGATGGTTCCAATAGCTTTGCATGGTGATTCTAGACTTAGGATTATGTGAGAATATGGATTTGGAGCTCCCTACGTTGATTTGGTTCTATTTATCCAAAGTTGGAAAGTTGAAGGTTTTAAAAATTGTTAGGTTTGACTCAGAGTTGACTTTGTTGATGTTCGGTTCGAATTTTAGTTTCGGGAGTTGGGATAGGTCCGTCGTGTCATTTGGGACTTTCATGCAAAGTTTGAGGTCATTCCGTGTTGATTTGATATGGTTTGGCATGAGAATTAGAAGTTGGAAGTTCATTAGTTTCCTCAGGCTTGAATTGAGGTGCGATTTGTGGTATTGATGTTGCTTGGTGTGATTTAAGGCCTCGAGTAGGTCCGTGTTGTGTTTTGGAATTGGTTGGTATGATTGGATGGGGCCCCAAGGGTGTTTCAAATTGAGTTCAGTCCATTTCTGGACTTAGTTGTATTACTGAAGATTCAGGAGTTCTGCTGTTTTCGCATCTGTGCGGGGCTTGGCCGCAGATGCGGAGCCGCAAGTCCGGCCTTTTATCACAACCCCAAGATTCCACCTTAGGAATCGTGATGACACGTTGTCTCTAAGAGTAGGTAAGCCTAACACATGATGAGAATAACAGATTAAATCCAATTAACTATAAAGCCAAAAACGGATAAGTGCCATAGCACCGTCAAAACGACCAAACAGTAATACACCCCAAAACGGGTAGTACAGAGTGATAAGTTATACTAAAAGTAACTAGGAATATCAATTACATCAATATTTGGAATGAAAGAAACAGTAGTGAAGTAAAACCCCAGAAGTGACTCCGAGGCCTGCGAGCGTTAAGCTGGTATACCTTGAAGTCTCCGCGATGTCTGAATCAATTCACTAGTATCCGGCATGGGCAGAGGTACCTGGTTCTACAAAAAAAATACGCAGAACCGTAGTATGAGTACACCCCAATGGTACCCAGTAAGTATCAAGACTAACTTTGATGGAGTAATGACAAGGTGAGCTCAAGACACCTACTAGACATGGAAAACTATGCAGAATATAAATATAATCTAACAACGGGAAGTAAAAGCAATAAATGACAACAAAGCCGAATATTCATAAAAAGCTGTTGCTCCCTAACGCACACGCAAGTATACGTGGTCGACAAGTAATATAGGATTTTAAGTCCATATATTATACCCACAGGAACTTATATCAACTACTTACTAACACACTAATATCGTTATTCAATCAAGCAAAATTCAGGTTCAATAGTTGATTATACTAAACTACAATTTTAAGTTATAACTAAACTATCAAAGAACTAAGTGATTGTATTTACTCAAGAGAGACAAACATTCCAGGGTTGTGATTAATTTACCAATCTTATTGTGTTCTACTTAACTCTCCCTTTCATATAATTCACTCATGGTTGCTAATTAATCGATAAACGTTCTCATAGCCTTCTCCCGAAGTACCACTCGCCTATTCTTAATAGACTAATGCCTATATTCCTATGGAATCAACCTATTAAGAAAGTAATAAGATCACGATATTTAATTAAGCACGGTGATTAGGTATATTCCTATCCTAACCACGAATCCGCCCCCCCTAAAGGTTAAGATTATGCCCTCTTCAACTCTTCTCTAATCTAAACACGGCTTTCCCAAGCATAGCATAAATAGTAAAGAGAACCTAACTGTTGGCCAGACAATTAAGCAATCAAACACAAAATTGAAGAAACCACAATATATTAGTGAATTATAATCAAGGTAAAGTTAATATCAAACAACAATATTCATGGCTAATCACAACCCCAGAACAATGGATGATTAGCCACTCATGATCTAATCAAACCAAAGTATAAGTTTTGAATCAATTGTAAAATACTAGAAAAGATTGAAGAAACTAAGAGTTCTTGCTTCCTCCCGATTCCATTGTGTGTTTTTGCTCCAAAAATCACGTCTCCTCTCTCTAAAATTAGGTTTTGACTTCTTTATATACGTGTTGGGGAGGTGTAGGGCTGAAATAACCGTGTCCAGGGCAAAATAGGAGAGCTCTGTGTCATCGGCGTCCTGGGTAGCGCCAGGCGCCCACCAAGGCGCTGCTTCCAGTAGCCTTCTGTTTCCAGCGCCATATAAGGCTTAATTCTTGCTCGTTTTGCCCCCAATTACCCCCGATTCATTCCTACACATAAAAACACTTCAAATTAACATGAATCGTAGCATTTAACATCCTACTTTCACAAAACAAAAGTCAAATGTGAAGCGATATACATAGAAATATATATACTTTACACTAAACATCAACACCCCACACTTAGACTCTTGCTCGTCCTCGAGCAATGGAATTATCTAACAACCTCCCAAATACATACAACTTCATATCATAAAGGAGCATTCGACTTTTTTAACCATACACCATACTCTTGAACACGATCAACACCGGCACGCAAGCATGAACACACAAAAAATTCATATTCTTCCCGTTAAGTATACCCAAGTATAATAATTCAATATATTTCAACTACCCATTCGTCACCACCCAACCTTAAGAGTCGACTTGCCACCATTAAGCAATCTCAATACATGCACTTACCCAACAAGAGAATTTTCAACATTACCAATCATTCATGAGATCATGTGCCCTTACCACAAACAAAAGAGTGAACATATATTAAAGATATCGCACAATTGAACAAAATTCGCTCACTCTCAAAAAGAATTCATATGCTTCCCGTGGTC
>MCJB01049685.1:77197-180715 GCA_002018475.1 Nicotiana obtusifolia
ATTCATATGCTTCCCGTGGTCGTACCATAAGCTTGCCCGTAGTGTAGATCTCTACTAATTTAAGCTAACCAAATCTAGGATCAATTAGGACTTTTAAGGTTGTAATGTAGGCTAAGGGACGGGTAGGATATATTTAGGAATAGTGACTAATCCTCCTAAGCACTTTAATATATTACAATCACAACTCAAGCACCTTTTCTTCTCAACTAGTTCACTTGTCTCGTACACGTAGCCCTCTTCTTTCAATTAAGCACTTCTATAATTCCACTAGCACAAATCAATAAGCATTGGAAGTGTTTTCTATGCATTTTCACTATCATTTTTCTTTTCTTTTTTTCTTTCTTTTCTTTCTTTTTTTTTCTTCACAGACTCTATACATTAACTCATCAGCTAGTGACTCTTAATTTCAACTTTAGTGCACCAACAGGCCCTTCCATGGTTCCACTCAATAGCTACTCCCCAATCTCTACGCTTACTTCGTTTAGCGAATAAGTGCCTTAGGAGGTAAAGGTTCAATCAAGATCAACTCAAGAACAAAACTAGGGTATGGCTTGTAATGTGGATATCAAAGAAAGGGTCTATAGGCTCAAAGGGGTTAGCAACGGACAATTTTATTTCGATGTGACAAGCACATCCATGATCAAACAAGAAATTGCCTACGTCATCTCCTAGATTAGTCCAACTCACACATTGCACATGACTCAATCGAGATGGTTCTGTTCAACTCTCAAGTCAAGCAAGCACACATAATTGAGAAATTTAAGCAATATTACACTATGTAGCATACAAGTCAAACAACTGAGAAGAGGCGTCACAAAATAGGCGGTTTACTTTACTTAGGCTTAACAATTCAATTCAAATAAACGGGAAAATAGACTGTATGTCATAGCCTACTGTGCCAGCATCAACCATGTCAATGAGTATCTCAAAATGACTCAGTTTCTTCCTAAACTACTCCTACAATGAAATTAAATTGGCCGGTTTGAGCTACATCCTTGGAAAAGAACCGGTGCCTTAAGAAAAACCAAGGAATACTACCTAACTATCCATAAAAAAAATAAAAAAATAAAAATCTTTTTGTTGTTTTTAATCAGACTTTATCCCTCATGAAAAAGATCCATCGTCAGGAAAAATCCGAGCTTTTTCAAAAATTGTTAGTTTATGCACTAAAAATTAGTTTATACACTAAAAATAATAACAATACAACTATTAAAAGAACCAAAATAAAACTAGTTCATACATGATATACATTCACAACACAGGTATTTCCCCCACCCCACACTTAAACAATGCATAGCCCTCGATGCATGCAAACATGTAAAACAGAGCAGGGTGAGAAGAAAACTCCCTGTCAATCAGTGCCGGTGTCCTCAGTATTTGATCCGAAGGGCACCATAGCCATCAGCCCTGTAGCACCATCGCCATCCTCATCCTCTGTATCCGAGCCCTGGGCAGTGTTGGCGTCCTCCGACGGGTGAACAGGGCTGCCAGGTGCAATCCCCAACATCTCCTTGGATGCGCTGGATAAGTCATCTCTCAAGTGCATGCGCTCCTCGTCGGTCACGACAGCGCTGCTCATGAGCAAGTTTAAAGCGTTAAAGATATACCTGTTAAAGTTCTCTTCTCGCTCCAGTCGAGCAGCTGGGGTGAGTTTGGACGATGTCTCCATAACCGAGGTGATTTCCATGAGCCCTGTCGGTGCCTCCACAACCTCATCGTGCCCGGGGTACTCGGGTACTCCGCGAGACCTCATATACTGAGTCAGTAGATTGCCGAAGAAGAATCGCCGAATCTGTCGCCCGAACCTGGTGCGGGCCATCTCGTTGAGCATGATCTCAGCGACATTAATGGGTCGGTCGGTCATCAGGGAGAAGATGATACACACTCTAGCACGAGTGCAATCACTGCTGTGCTCTGCAGGCATTAGTCTTGCCTGCACAAAGTTCTGCCAAACCTTGGCAGTGTGGTTGAAATCTGCACGAACCATGGAGAGATGTATATTACCTTGCTTCCTTAGCCACTTAGCATTCGAATCGACGCCACACAGAGTGTGATGTATCAGCTCATATTTTGGACTTTGGATTAGGCGCTGGAGTCTCCTTAGGTCGGGCATTCTCAACCCCTAAATAGTCGCACAAATCTTCCCTGCCCATCGGCACATCCTTTCCTCGGACATGTGAGGTGGAGCTGTGATAATTCCAGTTTGCATAAAGCTCACGTACCATACTCAGGTTCGCAGGCCCCAGGCATTTCAAGAATTTGTCCATCCTTAAGGCTCACAGTCTGGCAAGCACATCTGGGAATTTCCTCTCTAAGGCGGTGGTGTTAATTCCCATCTCAGATACATATCTTCCCGTTGGCACGAAGTCTCGATGCCAAGCAACAGCTGCATCATCTACCAAATCCAAATGAGGCCTCGGCCTTGATGGCACTTGCTGAGACCCCTCGGTAACTTGCTTCTTTTTTGATGGCCTGGAAGAGCTCTCTCCCTGTTTTCGCTTTTTGTTTACCGGCGAGGTAGTGGAGGATTTTCCAATGCTTTTCCCTTTGCTAATGTTGTCACGGGCCATAGTATCCTGCAACACCAGTAAACATGAATGTGAGCAATGTTCAAGACATATGCCATAGGTTGGCATGCAAGTCGTCAATTGACCCCACACTTAAAATCGAAGGCATAAATACAAGTGTTGCACCTCAAAAACTATGGGTACTCAAGACTTCCCCATGCGACACCTTTCATTGTGTGTTGCTCCCTCACGCCGAATATTCATATAAAGCTGTTGCTCCCTCACGCACATGCAAGTATACGTGGTCGACAAGTAATATAGGATTTTAAGTCTTGATATTGTACCCACAGGAACTTATATCAACTACTTACTAACACACTAATATCGTTATTCAATCAAGCAAAATTCAGGTTCAATAGTTGATTATACTAAACTACAATTTTAAGTTATAACTAAATTATCAAATAACTAAGTGATTGTATTTACTCAAGAGAGACAAACATTCCAGGGTTGTGATTAATTTACCAATCTTATTGTGTTCTACTTAACTCTCCCTTTCATGTAATTCACTCATGGTTGCTAATTAATCGATAAACATTCTCATAGCCTTCTCCCGAAGTACTACTCGCCTATTCTTAATAGATTAACGCCTATATTCCTATGGAATCAACCCATTAGAACGTAATAAGATCACGATATTTAATTAAGCACGGTGAGCCCTCTTCAACTCTTCTCTAATCTAAACACGGCTTTCCCAAGCATAGCATAAATAGTAAATAGAACCTAACTGTTGGCCAGACAATTAAGCAACTAAACATAGAATTGAAGAAACAACAATATATTAGTGAATTATAATCAAGGTAAAGTTAATATCAAACAACAATATTCATGGCTAATCACAACCCCAGAACAATGGGTGATTAGCCACTCATGATCTAATCAAACCAAAGTATAAGTTTTGAATCAATTGTAAAATACTAGAAAAAATTGAAGAAACTGAGAGTTCTTGCTTCCTCCTGATTCCGTTGTGTGTTTTTGCTCCAAAAATCACGTCTCCTCTCTCTAAAATTAGGTTTTGACTTCTTTATATACGTGTTGGGGAGGTGTAGGGCCGAAAATAACCGTGTCCCGGGCAAAATAGGAGAGCTCTGCGTCATCGGCGCCCTGGGTAGCGCCATGCGCCCAGCAGGGCGCTGCTTCCAGTAGCCTTCTGTTTCCAACGCCACAGGTGGCGCCAGGCACTGCCTGTGGCGCCCAATTGCTCCCTTGTCCGTTTTTGTTACGTTTTGGCTTAATTCTTGCTCGTTTCGCCCCCAATTGCTCCCGACTCATTCCTACGCATAAAAACACTTCAAATTAATATGAATCGTAGCATTTAACATCCCAGTTTCACGAAACAAAAGTCAAATGTGAAGCAATATACATAGAAATATATATACTTTACACTAAACATCAAATGCTAACAACGGAAGTAAAAGTAATAAATGAAAACAAAGAATGAACATATGATAAAAATAGCAAATAATCAAATACAGTTAAAATACAAGTGAAATGAGTTAAGAAAAAAACAATAACCCTTCAAATCAACAAGCCGTTCCAACATAGAAGGTACAACAAGAATCACCTCGAGGTACCACACCTCATATTCATATTTCACAAGTCACAATCACAATATTTCTTATATCGCCGCGTGAGCCTTGTATTTATTTTTGAAAACATTTTTCCTGAAATAGCTTCACGCCCTCTAGCCCCTTTATCTCGTCGCCTGTGCTTCTATTGAAGTAATATCCCTTACTAGCAACACGCACATAAATCCCCATTATCTAGCTGCATGCGCATCAATATCACCACCCTTATACCACCGCATGCGCAACTCATCACAACACAATAACTTGTACCACATGTGTCCATATGCCACAACATTGCCAAAATAACAATACCAATATCATAACAATGCATAGCCCACATCTCAACAATAACGTATACAGGAGTCTCAACAACAACACAATGAAACGGGAGATCAAACTCAACAATGAAAGATACTTCTATGTAATGACAACTTCAATTAAATGATAAAGTAAACTCAATAATAAAAGTGATAGCATGTAATAACAAATACGACTAAGTTAATAAGAATAACTCAACAATGGAAGATACTTCCATATAATGACAACTTCAATTAAATGTATAAAGTAAACTCAACAATAAAAGAGATAACATGTAATAACAACTACAATTAAATGCTTATAATAACCTAAGAGTCAAAACCGGTCAATTTCCATATATAAGTCCGTGTACAGACTTGTCACATCATGTACACGTCTTGCACATACTTCAAATAGTGTAATTAAGCTCAATCTTACGGGGTAGTCCCCCCACAAAAAGTTAGGCAAGATACTTACCTCAACTAGGCGAAATTAACACTCAAAAATAGATTTTCCATTAAAATTTGCCTCCGCACGGCTCAAATCTAACAAAAATGACTTAATATAATCAAACAATGCAAGAGAAACCAATTTCGATTAATAAAGCTAAGATCTTTACACAATTCCCCAAAAGTCAACAAAAGTCAACCCCAAGCTCGCCCGGTCAAAACCCGAGTCCAAGGGTATATAGACTCGTAGGGTTATGGGTAGTCGAGACCATCCTTGAACTCGGGATAGATCTTGTAATATAATTGAAAATTGATCAAAATCACTTACCCAATAGTTGTATGTGAAAATCCCTCCTTAAAATAGCCTCCTACCTAGTCTAGGGTTCTAAAAATATGATAAATGAAGCTAAGTCCCGTTTTCCAGCCCTTTTGTTCTGTTGCAGAAGCCGCAAAAGCGACTTGGGGTTCGCAATTGAGAACCCTCGCAAAATGCAGACATTCCATTATAAATGCGGCACCTGACAAGCCTAGGGTAAGTCGCAAATGCAACACTGACTTCGCATTTTGCAAAGTCAGCTCCTTTAACAAATGCAGCCTGATGGTTGCTAATGCGAGCTACCCAGCCAAAGGTCACCCTTCGCCATTGCGATTAAGGTGTCGCAATTGCGATACCTAAGATCCCCTACCAAATTCGCAATTGCGATAACCGAAGCACCAGTACACCAGCAACCTGAAACAAGCTCATACTATTCCGAAACACGTCTGAAACTCACCCGAGCCATCAGGGCTCCACACCAAATATCAAGATAAGTCTACAAACATCAAGAACTGGCACACATTATTAAAACACTAATTTAACATCCCGAACCACGAATTAGATATCAAAACACATGAAATTTCACAATGAGCTCAAGAATCACTAGAATCACAACCAAGCATCTGATTCATATCAAACCAACTCAGAATGACAGCAAATTTTGCAGACTAGTTCAAAATAACAAAACGGACCTATTCCAAGTCACGAAACAAAAATTCGGACTCGATTGTCATAAGGTCAACATACGGTCAAACCTAATGAATTTCTAAACCTTCAAATTACTAAATTTCGGCAAAACAAGTCAAATCAACCTTGGGACCTCCGAATTCGATTCCGAGCATAAGCCCAAGTCCAAAATCATAATACGAACCTATAGGAGCCATCAAAACACGATTCCAAAGTCTTTTTCCCAAAAGTCAAACCTCAATCAATATTTTCAACTTAAGCTTCTAAACCAAGAACTAATAGATCCATATCATTCGAAAACTTCCCGGAAGTGAAACTAACCATCCCTGCAAGTCATAAAGCCTCAAATGCACAAACGGGAAGCTTCAAAATGGAAATGGGGCACAAATACAAAAAATGACCGGTCGGGTCGTTACATCTTTTGAGCGCAGATACGAAGGAGGAGATTGGTAGAGGATGTTCGTAGATGTGGCATTCGAGCACAGGTGCGCTATCGTAGGAGCCCTAGGACTTCCACAGAAGTGGACTCGTAGGTGTGAGTTTTGGGTCCAAAGAAGCGGATTGCCAGCAGATTAATGGATTCCACATATGCGATGGTATTTCTGCAGAAGCGGTACTGCGGGTGCGACTCTGTAGACCGCAGCTACATTTTAGCTAGCAGGCTTTATATTTCGAAGGGTTTATATATTTTTTATTATTTGGAGTTGTGGAGCTCGGTTGGAGATGATATTTAAGAGAGTTTGCACTACCATTAAAGAGGTAAGTGAAGTTTATTTGATTGTGATGATAAATACTGATTACCCATGGATTATTACACATAATTTATGTGAATTCATGGTGAAATTGAGGATTTATGACTATGATTTTGGAGAGTGAAAATTGATGAATTGAGGGTTGATTTGAGGTTGGATTTGAGTAACATAATATATTTGGGCTCTTATCGGAATGGGTGTTCATAATTTGTTAGTTTGGTCTGGTTCCGGGGTGCGGGTCTGGGGTTGACGTTTTGGGTTGACTTTGCTTAAATGATTCATGATCTTACCTTTATCATTTGGAATCGTTTCCTATGGTCTTTATTGATGATATTATGTTAATTTTGTTAGATTCGAGCCGTCCGGAGGTTGATTCACGCAGGAAGTGCTTATTAGGGCTAAACTAGGTTGAGGCACTAGTAGTCTAAGTTATTTGTGATAACTATGTACTAAGGGTGGCGCACATGTGTGGGGTTGAGCCCATGTGCGTACACCAGGTTATTATTCATGCTCGGGGTGGTGTTTAGGATATGACATGCCTTGGATCGCTTGTAAGTTTCATGCTGAGATGGTTCATATATTTTGTAATCTTGTTGTGAGATATCTGAACCATGATTAAATAGAGGTTAATATCATGATTGAACCTGATAATTTCTATTTTGTGATGCAATTAGCTGATTTAAGCTATGGTAGCATACTTTGCACATGCATACACCTTAGAATGTCACTTAAATCAGTCCAGGAGTATGAAATTTGATATTCATTGATCATATAAAAATAATCTTACATATTTGCTTTAAGTGTGATATGGATTGGACTGGTGGCATGTGACCATGCCGGGCCGAATTGTGATATCAAGCCTGTGACCGTGCTCACTGGATTGTGTTATTGGCACGTGAGTTGTCCGTGCAGATCCGAGATATTGATATTATTGGCAGGTGTATTGTCTGTGCAGCGTGTTAATATGAATCCTTCCCCCTAGGGTCACCCTCTAATGCAATTATTGAATAAAACGGATCAGTGGTTTGGTACGATTATAGATATTCTGGGGAAAAGCTGGCCAGTGTTTGATTTGGTTATTGTATTTCATCTATACTTGCAATTTTCTTGGTTGTTTTCCTGATTTGTTTACATGTCTTCCTTATATGTTGGGTTGTTGATTGAGCAAAGTATGTTACGAATTTATGTGCACCAAGGTGGTTTTTTCTGAGATTTATGACTTGATCGTATTATTGTTCTATACTTGTTGAATTTATGTACTGCACAGGTGATTAGCGAATATCATTTATAATTCTTGCTTCTTTTACTCACCGAGGTTAGATATGATACTTTTCGTGTACATGGGGCCGGTCGTACTCATACTAAACTCTGCACTTAATTGTGCAGATCCAGTTGTTCAACCCAACCACTAATGGTCGAGGTTCATTCCTGGGTATCTTAGAGAGATGAGGTTGAGCTGATTCTCAACTGCATTCTTGGCGTCTCTATTTTTTTTTATGTACGGTGGTCTTTCATTCAGATAGTATTGTCATTTGGTATCTTAGACTTGTACTTCCATTTTGGAACTCATGAATCAGTATTTCGTAGTTATGGGGAATTTACCATCTATTGGTGTTCTTATGTTATGTTGAAGGCTATAGACTTGTACTATTTCAGTTAGTTTAGTACTTGTATTTCATTTTATCAAAACACCTACTAGGACTAGAAAACTGAACAGAGTATAGCATATTCAAAAAACAAAAAGCGTGGAAATGAACGGCAATAAAGAAGTTCAATAATGCAAGCTAACAACGGAGTTTAAAGAAATAAAGGAAACAATGAATGAACAAAAGAAAAGAACAATAAGGAATCAATGCGGACAAATACAAGTAAGACGAACGAAGAAGTAACAAAACTATTCAACCAACAAACCTTTTTAACATAGAAAATCCAACAGAATCACAATCGAGGTGCCACGCCTCATGTTCACATTTCACAATCTCAAAAACATCCAATCTCACAAACTGATTGGCCAAAGCCTGAACATCAATGGCTAGTGGCTCTCTGCTGCAGGTATGTATGCCAAACTGCCCATACTCTCCGCCTTTCTACTCGAGGCATCGGCCACCATATTGTCCTTCTCGGGGTGATACAAAATACTAATATCATCGTTTTTCAGCAACTCTAACCATCTTCGCTACTGCAAGTTAAGGCTTTCTGCTTGAACAAATGCTAGAGACTCCGGTGGTCGGTATAGACCTCACATGGAAAATCGTAAAGATAGTGCCTCCATATCTTCAATGCATGAACAATAGCTTCCAACTCCAAGTCGTGAACCAGGTAATTCTTCTCATGAACCTTCAACTGCCAAGACATGTAGGCAATAACCCTACCGATTTACATCAACACCGCACCAAGCCTGATATGTGATGTATCATAATACACAGTGTAAGACCCCAAACCTGTAGGCAACACCAACACTGGGGCTGTAGTCAATGCAGTCTTGAGCTTTTGAAAGCTCGCCTCACACTCCTCAGACCATCTGAAAGGAGCACCATTCAGGGTCAATCGAGTCAAAGGTGCAGCAATGTATGAGAAACCCTCTACAAAACGGTGATAATATCCGGCCAAACTAAGAAAACTCCGATTCTCAATAGCTAAAGATGGTCTAGGCCAATTCTGAACTGCCTCAATTTTTTTCAGATCTACCTTAATGCCCTTAGTAGATACCACATGACCTAAAACACCACTGAATCAAGCTAGAATTCACCTTTCGAGAATTTTACAGACAACTTCTTCTCCCTCAAGGTCTGGAGCACGATCCTCAAATGCTACTCATGATATATCAAGATGTAATAAATAAACACGACGACGAATGAATCAAGATATAGATGGAATACACTGTTCATCAAGTGCATGAATGTTGCTGGGGCATTGGTCAGCGCAAATGACATTAGTAGAAACTCTTAGTGACCATACTGAGTCCTCAAAGCCGTCTTCGGCATAACATCAAATCAATCTTCGAGAACACCTAGCAACATGAAGCTGGTCAAACAAGTCACCAATGCGTGGTAATGAGCACCTGTTCTTCATTGTAACCTTGTTCTTGCCTAAAATCAATACACATCTGCATAGTACCATCCTTCTTCTTCACAAACAGAACCGGAGCACCCCAAGCTGAAACACTAGGCCGGATGAATCCCTTATGAAGCAAATCTTGCAGCTGTTCCTTTAACTCCTTCAACTCCACTAGTGCCCTACGATATGGTGGAATAGAAATGGGTTGAGTGCCCATCACTAGGTCAATACCAAAATCAATATCTCTGTCGGATATCATGCCAGGAAGGTCTGCTGGAAACACATCAGGGAAATCTCTCACTACCGGAACTGACTCAACGGTAGGAGTATTAGCACTAACATCTCTCATAAAGGCTAGATATGCTTCACACCCTTCTCAACTATCTGTTGTGCCTTAAGAAAGGACATAACTCTGCTAGGAATATAATCCAATGTACCCCACCACTCCAATCGCGGCAAACCTAGAAAGAGTCACGAGGCGACAACCAATCCATGCCCAAGATCATGTCAAAGTCTACCACACTAAGCAGCAATAATCAACTCTGGTCTCATAACCACCAATAACGACTAAAAACAACCGATAAACATGGTTTACAATAATAGAATCTCTCACAGACATGGACACATATGCAGAAGCAGTCAAAGAATCATGAGATATATCCAAATATGGAGTAAAGTAAGATGACACATATGAATAAGTGGATCCCGATCAAATAAGACTTAAGCATCCCTATGACAGACCGGAACAATACCTGTGATGACAGCATCTGATGTTACTACCTTTGTCTTACCAGGAAAAACATAGAAATGAGCCTAGCCTCCCCCTTTAGGGTGACCTCTACCCGCTTGACCTCCACCCCAAGTCGGTGGGGCAGCTGTAGCGGCAGCTAATGTAACAACCATGGTTTGCAAACCCTGTCGATCCTTTGGAATCCATGGAGCCTATGTAGTATGTGGAGGTGCACCCCTCCTGAGTCTGGGGCAGTCCATCACCATATGTTTGGTAACACCACACTCAAAACAAGCTCTAAGTGGGTATGGCTGTTAAAACGGACTCTGGCCTGGTCAATTGGACTAACCGTTGAAGGCACTCCATGCAGGAGGTGCACTGGATAGTAGTAGAGCAAAATGGAAAACCTAAGACCTCTGAATAGCCAGAGCACTGCTAGAAGCTGGAAGTGCTGAATGAACTAGTCGACTCACATATCCCTTGCCATGTCGAGCTGAAACTGCACCACGACCACCACTAAATCCTGTAGTACCTCGAGTTCTCTTGGCATCCATGTCCTCTCTCACTCGGCCTTGCATACCCTCTAGCCCCCCAGCGATCTCTACCACCAATAGAAATGGGGTATCCGTGTCTACCTCCCGAGCCGTACTGAACCTAAGACCATAAATGAGCCCCTCTATGAATCTGCAGACTCGCTCTCTGACTGTAGAAACCAAGGCAATTGCATGCCAGGACAACTCGCTGAATCTGATAGCATATTCTGATAGTGACATAGTCCCCTGATGTAACTGCTCAAACTCTGTGCGCCATGGATCCCGAAGGGTCTGGGGAACAAATTCTCTCAAGAACATTTCTAAACACTAAACCTAAGTGAGTTGGGCTGCATCAGCTGGCCTACCCTCCTGACAGCTGAAAAGTAAATCTAACTCCGCTCACCACCACAATACCCATGGTGTAGAGAATACGGTTGCACTTCTCTAAAAAACCTTGCACATCCTCGATAGCTGTGTCATTGAAAGTAGGAGGATCATACTTCTTGAACCTCTCAAGTCTCCTCTACTCCTCCTCAGATGCCTCTAGCCTAACCTCAAGCTGAACCAGTATAATGGGCTTTGCTGGCATGACATCCGGGTGCTGATGAATGTACTCGCTGCTCTAGAGTACGAGCCTTGGGAGTCTGAGCTCCTCCCCAAATCTGAGATGTGGCTGGTGCATGGCAAATCAATCCCGCCTGAGCTAGAGTGATGAACATGCTCAAAAACTGTGCAATGTTCTCCTGAAGTCCAGAGGTAGTAACAGACGCCTCAGGTGCCTGTCCCCTAACCAGAGCTATTGGTGGCTCTTCAATCACTACTCAGGCAGGTGTTCTGGTTGCAGCACGTGCCCCTCCTCAGCCTCTGCCCTGACCCTGACCTCGTGCGGCTCTAGCAGGGGTTGCGGGTGTCTGATCGTCGGATCCAACAGTGCGTGTCCTCAACATCTATGAGAGAATGGAAAGACAAAGACCCAGGTTTCGAGATCAACAATTCGCACGATAAGGGATCAAAGTAGTGGAGTTTTCTCACTTTTTCGTAGCCACCCGAAGATAAGTACAGACATCTCTGTACCGATCCGCAAAACTCTACTAAACATTCTTATGACTCGTAACATCTAGGAACCTAGAGCTCTATTACCAACTTGTCACGACCCCAAATTCCCCTCTTATGATATCATGATGGCAGCTAGTCTCTAAGACTAGGTAAGCTTGACAAACAAGAGAATATGATAGAAATAATGACTAAAAACATGATATAAAGCTGGTAAGTCTCATAATAATCTCAATGCTGAATCACAGTTAAAACACTGCCAAAACCTGGTGAAACTGAGTCATAAATTCAACATTAGTGTATTAAAATCTCTAATACAAAACTATTTGATAATAGGATAAACAGCAATAAGGAAATGGTGGAAGGTGACTCCGAGCCCTGCGAGCTTTGGGTAGGTATACCTTGAAGTTTCCAGAGATGATTGAATGATCACTAACGTCCAACACGAGCAGAATGTACCTAGATCAGCACAAAAATATGAAGATGCATAGTATCAAGCCTAACCTCGACAGAGTAAAGACGAGGTCAGGTCAAGATACCTACTAGGACTAGAAAACTGAATAGAGCGTAGCATATTCAAATAATGAAAAGCGAGAAAATGATGGCAATAACACAGTTCAATAATGTAAGCTAACAGTGGAGTTTAAAGCAACAATGGCAACAAGGAATGAACACATGAAAAGAACAAATACAAGTAAGACAAACGAAGAAGTATAAATCTGTTCAACCAACAAGCCTTTTTAACATAGAAAATAAAATAAGAATCACAATCGAGGTGCCACGCCTAATGTTCACATTTCACAATCTCAACCATAATCTTTCTTATATCGCCACATGAGCCTTACATTTAGACATTTTTGAAAAATATTTTTCCTGAAATAGCTACACGCACTTTAGCCCCTTTATGTTGCCGTGTGGCTTCAAGTAATTCCTTTACTAGCAACACGCATATAAATCCCACCTCATGTCACCACATACACATTAACCCTTACCCTTATACTGCCGCATGCGCATAAATATCACAACACAATAACAACTCGCACCACATGTGCCCATACACCACAACTTGTCAAAATCAACAATACCAATATTACCACAACATATAGCCATAACTCAATCACAATGTGTACAGGAATCTCAATAATAACCAAAATAAATTGAGAAATTCTCAACAAAGAAAGATGTCTTAACAATCAACAACTTCAACCTTAATGTGATAATAGCTTTCACAACTTCAACATCATTAATCCAATAAGAAGATATTCCCACGAAATAACAATTTCAAGTAAAAGTAATTCAATAATAAGAGGTAAAAAGACAATAAGAGAGGTGACAACTTCAACTAAAGCATGTAAGAGAAAACATAACAATAAAAGGTAGGATAAGTGCGAACAACGTCAAATAGAGCACGTGAGAGTAAATTTAACAATGAAAAGGTATAGCATGTTATGACAAATTCAATTAAATGCATGGAAGAAGTCTAAAAGTGTAAAACAGTCAAAATACCACATATAGCCAGTGTACACACTCGTCACCTCGTGTACATGTTTTTCACATAATACAAACTAACGGATAGTTCCTCCACACAAAGTTAGACAAGATACTTAATTCAACTAGGCCAAATCAACCCTTGAAAATAGCTTTTCCCCTAAAATTCGCCTCCACACGGCTCAAATCTAATAAAAAATGACTTAATATCATCAAATAATACAAGAGAAACCAATTACGATAGATAAAGCTATGATCTTTAGACTATTCCCTGAAAGTCAACGAAAGTCAATCCCGGGCTTGCTGGGCCCGCCCGGTCAAAACGCGGGTCCAAGGATAGATTTCGACTACCCATAACCCCACAAATCTATGGTATGTGTTTTGTTTTTAAATCCGAGTCCAAATTGACTCTCAAAACCCAAAATTTTTTATTTTTCAAAACTTTTACAAAAATCCCCAAATTTCCTCTTTGATTTTCATAAATTTGATGTTTAATCTAGATAAAATCATGAAATATAGTTGGAAATTGAATAGAACCACTTACCTAATGTTTGTAGATAAAACTCCCTTCTCCAAATCGGATCCCACTGAGTCTAGGGTTCTAAAATATGAAAACATGAGACTTAATCCCTACTTTCCAGCCTTTATGTTCAGTTGCAGATTCGCAATTGTGACACTAGGTTTGCAATTGCAAAGAATGTATCGCAATTGCGGCATTGACAGTCTATGCGGGAGTTCGCAAATGCTACATAGGCTTCGCAATTGCGAAGCCTGCTTCCCTCACAAATGTGACAAAAATGTCGCTAATGCAATCCTGCCCAGCCCATGTACCACTTCGCAATTGTGATCTAGGCATCACAATTGCGACACCTGAGACCCCCTGCTAAGAGTACAATTGCAATGGTAGTGTTCGCAATTGCGACACCAGCACATCAACAACCTATTTCAGTTCAAAACCAATTCGAAACACGTTTGAAACTCACTCGGCCTCTCAGGGCTCCAAACCAAACATCCACACAAGTCTAAAATCATCATACAAACTCGATCGTGCGATAAAACAACATCTAGAACAACGAATCGGACATAAAAACGCATGAATTTCAAATAAAAACTCAAGAACCTCTAGAATTGCAACCAAGCGTCTGAATCCTATTAAATCAACTCCAATTGACACAAAATTTTGCAGGCAAGCTCCAAATAGAAAAACAGACATATTCCAAGTCCCAAAATCAAATTGCAAACACGATAGGCAAAGCAACCCTACGAACATTCGTATTCAATTAAGGGCACACGCCCAAGTCCAAAGTCATGATATGAACCTATCGGAACTATGAAAACACCGTTCTGAGGTCGTTTTCACAAAAGTCAAACTTTGTTCAGCAAACTTAACTTAGGCTTCTAAGCCAAGAACCTAAGTGTCCAAATTAACCCGAAACCTTCCGGGAACAAAATTAACTAACCTAACAAGTTATAAAATCACAATACACGTGTGTGAAGCATCAAAAGGGAAATCAAGGCTCATATACACAAAACGACCAATCTGGCTGTTACATTAACATAAAAGGCTAACATAATAAATTTACTCCCACTGACCTTCAGATATATACACCGATCAATAGTATTTTTCTAAGTCCAAAGGTAAAAATAATTTTATTGAACATAAGATGCCATTATCGGGAAGCTTTTTGTCCGTATATTGGTCTCTAACTTGATCAATTAGGTATTCCTTTCCTTTAATAGCAAACCCCTCTAGTTGATCCATATAAACTTTTTCCTCTAAATCCTCATTCAAAAAGGCATTTTTCACATCCATTTCAAATGAAAACTCTAATTCATAATGAGCCATTAAAGCCATTACAATTATGAAAAAAGTTTTTCTAGAGACCGGTTAAAAAGTCTCTTTATAGTCAATGCCATCTTTCTAAGTGAAATATTTTGCAATAACTCTGGACTTGTGTCGTTCAATATTGCTATTTGAGTCGTATTTGGTCTTAAAGGAACATTTACATCAGAATCTTTTACAACCTTCAGGTAATTCAATAAGGTCCAAAACTTTATTCTATTCCATAGACTTCAACTCATCTTTCATTGCATGTAACCATTTATCAAAAATTTACTCTCAATGGCTTGTGAAAATGAAAGTGAATCATTATTAATTCCTATGTCAATTTTCAACTCGTGTAGATAGACAACATCAGAATTAGCAGGCACTTTTTGTCTTTAAGACCTTCTTAATATTACTTTTTGTGGTTCATCTATTTTAGGTTCATCAACTGTAAGTTCACTGTGAATAGTAAGATAACTTATTTGCTAGTCTTGTTGATTATTAGACTCTACAACAACTTCAGGAACAACAGAGTCTAAAGAAACTTGCAACCTAATTTCTTTAGTTTTTACATTGTGTGGTTCTTCATTTCCACTAAATTCACCGTTCTCAATGAACCTAGCATTTTCAGTTTGGACTATTCTCGATTAGGACAGTAAAATCTATACCCTTTTGATTTTTCCGTAAAACTAATGACTGAATCTAGTTTCTTTTCTTGTGAATTATGAATTCTTACTTCTGCTGAGCAACCCCAAACATGCATGTGCCTCAAACTATATTTCCTACCAATCCAAAGTTCAAAAGGTTTCCTTGGAACATCTTTACTAGAAACTCTATTTAGTAAAAATAATTAGTCTTTAAAGCATACATACATAATGAAACGGGTAAAGATTAACTACATAATACTCCTAACCATATTCATTAATATACAATTATTCCATACTATATCATTGCGATATATCAAACATTATTTCTTGAGTACACATGCCATATTTTTCATAGAATTTAGCAAAGGACCATGGTGTTGTTCAATCTTGTCAAATCTTCATATTACTCTCCACTTTTTTCTGACCTTATTATTTTTAATTTTCTTGTGATTATTCGTGAAACAAATAAACATAACCATAACATGACAAGTTGTCAATAATGGTGATAAGGTATTTTTGTTTACTGAAAGAAGTAACACCAAAAAGACCACAATTATTACCGTATATAATTTCAAGAAGTTGTGTGCTTATTCTGGCTCCTTTATTTATAGTTTTTTGTTTACTTCTTAAAATACAATCTACACAAATATTAAGATTTTTTAAATTCAAATCTAAAAGGATTTCATTCATAACTACTCCTTCTAGTCTTTCTTTGGACAAGTGACTTAAACATTTGTTGTCACAAGTAAGCGAAATACTCATTCACCAAACTACATTTGGTAATAAATATTATAATGCAGAGTTAAGAGAGTTTCGACAAAATAAATAATTAAAAATTAGTTCGTATAAATATCAGATCAAATAATATGATTATGCTTAAACAAACTAAAACATTCATTATTAAAATTAAAAGAGCATCTGTATACGGGTAAAATCGTGCCCACTAAATGACTCATTTTCCCCTGAATCAAACGGAGCGGGAACATGATTGTAATGAATCGGAGTCAGAGTGATGAGCCCCTTGTATAGGGGCTCGGGCAAAACACTTGCCTCGGGGATATTAGGGCCATATCCTCCGAGTCCGGTTCGAGGATGAGACTTCAGAGAGCATTACCAAACAGCTGCACACGATTAACAAAGGGCCGTGATGTCCGTGCCCAATCAAATACCACGGCGTGAATCTTAGTAGGTATCGGCAGAAAATCGGTGATTAGCGAAACAAAAGATATTTATCTTTCTTAGAATTATAGTTACGGTAAAACTTTCCTACTATATAAAGGGGAAAACATATTATTCATGGGGCACATTGTAACATGCATATCAAGGCAATTTATTTCAATCCTTTTGGTTGTTCAAAGTTCTTATTTTAATTCATAAGTTCTTCACAAGTGCAAGCTTGGAATCGGAGGCATGTTCCTCATCAAGCCACCAACCGAGCTCGGAATTATCCTTATCTTTGGTTTGGTCCTTTATTACGTCTTTCATTTGCTTAATCTAATGTCATTAATAACTTATGTTGAATTAATCCACATATCTTTAAAACCACAACTAAATTCAATTGTTATCCGTTTTTTAGGGTAAACAGTTTGGCGCCCACCGCGGGGTTAGGGATAATAGTGGTAATTTGATACAAATTTCCATAACGCATTCTATTTTACACTTGTTCTTTGAGATCTTAATTTTAGGTCAAATTAAAAATGTCAAACTCTCAATATGCCCATTTGAATGTTGATGCTGAGTCTGGCCACCATGGCGAGAACAACAATGTAGCACCCAGCAATGAGGTGCCCCCTATTGACCCCAACGGAGTTCCAGTCGCGGACCCGATCGATGCTAACTCACATGTAGCTATCGATGCAAACTTGCCTACCGACCCCAAAAATAGCATTCATGGGGGAGCCCGATCGATGGCTCGGAGTACACACGACAGCAAAGGTGATGGGATCAATTTTTGGGTGATCTTTGAAATGTTACAGGCTTAACAGGCAGTGATAGCCCAGTTGCAAAACCATAGCCGTGCCCCCAGTAGAGTTAAGCCCGAACCATCCTGGGAAAACACTCGCAGAAATGTACCGGCCATAGAAAGACCGGGAGAAGTTGAACTCGGGACCAACCCCGAGATAATGAAGATGCTTGAGGAACTGACAAAACAGGTGGAATCAGGAGAAAAGAAACTCAAAGCCAACGCCAAAAAAGTGAAGACCTATAACTCCAAGGTTAATCAAATCCCAGGAGTACCCTCGATATTGAAAGGCTTGGATTCCAAGAAGTTCGTCCAAAAGCCTTTCCCTCCGAGAACAGCTCCGAAACTGATCCCAAAGAAGTTCCATATGCCCAAAGTTCCAAAGTATAACGGGACCACGGATCCGAATGAACACGTGACCTCCTACACGTGTGCCATCAAGGGTTCGGGGAAACCCTTTCTAAAGAAGCAATGACATGATATCACAAACTGCCCCCTAATTCCATTGATTCATTTGCTATGCTTGCAGTTGCCTTCATTAAATCTCATGCAGGGTCCATCAAAGTCGAGACTAGAAAATCAGAACTCTTTAAAGTCAAGCAAATAGATAACGAAATGTTCAGGGAGTTTGTGTCGAGGTTCCAAATGGAAAGGATGGATCTGCCCCCGGTTGCGGACGATTGGGCAGTTCAAGCATTCACTCAAGGACTCAACCCCCGAAGCTCTTTGGCTTCACAACAGCTGAAACCGAATTGGATAGAGTACCCGAGGGTAACTTAGGCTAACGTCCATAACAAGTACCAATCGAAAATCAGATTGGAGGATGATCAGCTCGGGGCCCCCTTTGGGTCCGTGTATCCCATCAAAACTAATGACAGGTCTAAAAGAGTTCTCGATCATCAACTAAGACTAAGCAGAGATCGGTATCAACCATGTAATGGAGATCGAAAGGACAGCGGATCCGGACGTAACCCTGCGAGGAATGACAAAAGAATCGATCGAGGTCACAATAGCTAGGGACTTATGAGAAAAAACGATTTTGACAAGCTAGTTGGGGCCAGGGAGGCATCGAGGCTATCACAGTAGAACTTCAGCGTCGATGCTGTTAGTATCGTGTCAGCCATCGGACGCATCAAAGATACCAAGTGACCTCGGCCATTGCAGTCGATCCTGCCCAAAGAGACCCCAACCTGATGTGTAAGTATCATGGCACCCACGGCCAAAATACCGAAGACTGTTGACAACTAAGAGAAGAAGTGGCCCGGTTATTCAATAACGGACACCTCCGAGCGTTTCTGAGTGACTGAGCCCAAAATCACTTCAGGAATATGGACTCCAACAAGTAGATCAAGCAATATGAACCTCAGCACGTCATCAATATGATCATCGGTGGAGTCGATACCCCCAGGGGCCAATGTTGAAACGCACTATGGAGTCCATTACAAGGGAAGAGCAAACCCCGGATTATATGCCGGAAGGAATCATCTCTTTCAAAGATGAAGACGCTGAAAGCATCATGCAAACGCATAATGCCCTAGTAATTTCCGTGCTCATAAATATATCTTGAGTTAAGCGTGTGTTGATTGATCCAAGTAGCCGGACCAATATCATCAGATCGAGGGTCGTAGAGCAGCAGGGTCTACAAGACCAAATAGTGCCGGTCCGGATCTTAAACGGATTCAACATGGTATGCGAAACTATTAAAGGGGAGATAACCCTACCAGTAAACACCGTTGAAACCATTCATGAAATGAAGTTTTACGTCATCGAGGGGAATATGAGGCACAATGCTCTACTCAGAAGCCCATAGATTCACAACATGCGGGTAGTACCCTCGACACTACACCATGCATTGAAGTTCCTAGCACCGGGAGGATTCAAAATAGTTTATAGAGAATAACTGGCTGCAAAAGAAATGTTCGTAGTCGATGAGGTGATCTCGATGTCTGCCCTCTCGAGATCAAAGAACACGGAGTCGGTTAAGAAAAAAGAAACTAAATAGCAATCACTGATAGTGGCCCCGACCAAACCGGAGAAGCAAAAGGTACGCAAGGATGATGATTACGGAGTTCCCAAGTCGTTCATCACCATCGGCGATTTCAATGCAACTAAGTCAATGGCTGAGTAGCTGGAGTAAGTCATATTGATAGAACACTTGCCCGAGCGGAAGGTATACCTAGGCATGGGGTTAACTCCCGAACCCTGGATAAAACTCATTGCATTCCTTATAGCTAACATAGATTGTTTTGCTTGGTCCCATATTGATATGACAGGGATCCCGCCAGAAATAACTACACACAAGCTGAGCTTGGATCGGATGTTCCACCTAGTTAAATAGAAGAGGAGGCCTCAGTCCGAAGTCAAGCATGCATTCATCAACGACAAGGTATCTAAACTCCTTAACATAGGTTCTATTCGGGAAGCTAAGTACTCGGATTAGTTAACTAACGTAGTGGTAGTGCCTAAAAAGGGAAATAAATTAAGAATGTGTGTAGATTACAATAAAGAGTTGAACAAGGCGTGCCCTAAAGACTCTATTACTTTGCCTAACATCAATTGCATGATCGACCGACGGCCGACCACGAGATACTCAGTTTGCTCGACGCATATTTCGGATACAACCAAATCCGGATGGACCCGGGAGATCAAGAAAAAACTTCTTTCATCACTAACTTCGGCACCTATTTCTATAACGTAAAGTCGTTCGGACTAAAAAGTGCTTGTGCCACTTACCAACGCCTAGTAAACCGGATGTTCGAAGGACAAATAGGAAAATCATTGGGGGTTTAAATTGACGGCACGTTAATTAATTCCCTGCGAGCAGAGGACCATTTGGAACATATGTAGGAAACCTTCAGCATATTGAAGAAATACAATATGAAGCTGAACTCGGAGAAATGCACATTAGGGGTCGTGTTTGGGAAGTTCCTTGGATTCATGGTGTCCAACCGGGGGATCGAGATCAATCCCGACAAAATCAAAGCTATAAAAGACATTGCCATGGTGGACAATTTCAAGGCCGTTCAAAGGCTAACCGGGCGCATAGCCGCCCTGGGTCGGTTCATATCAAAGTCCTCCAATAAGAGCCATCGGTTCTTCTCATTATTGAAGAAGAAGAATAACTTTTCGTGGACCCTAGAGTGCCAGGAAGCTTTGGAAGAACTCAAAGGGTACCTTTCGAGTCCACCTTAGCTTCACACCTCGAAGGCAGACGAGCAGTTGTACCTGTACATAGCGGTATCCGGGAAGTTAAAGCCATATTTTCAATGCCATCCCATATGTGTCGTAACTACTTACCCATTGAGGAACATAATGCACAAACCCGAGCTCTTGGGATGATTAGCCAAGTGGGTCGTGGAAGTTAGCGGGTACAATATCGAATATCGACCCTGATCCGCTATCAAATCTCAAATTTTGGCAGAATTCGTCGCCGACTTCACATCGGCCTTAATACCCGAAGTCGAAAAGGAATTGTTGTTTACGGACGGTGCCTCAAATGCAAAGGGGTCCGGAGTTGTCATCGTGTTGAGGCCGCCTACGGGTAACGTAGTTAGGCAATCTATTAGAACTGTGAAATTGACTAACAATGAGGCCGAGTATGAGGCCATGATTGCAGGTCTCGAATTTGCTAAAAGCTTGGGGGCCGAAGTGATTGAAGCTAAATGCAATTCCCTCCTTGTGGTAAATCAACTCAATGGGACATTCGAAGTGGAAGAGGAAGAAATGCGAAGATAGTTGGATAAACTACAGGTAACACTGCATCAATTCAAGGAACGGACCCCATAACACGTGCCTCGGGATCAAAATAGCGAGGGTGATGCTCTGGCTAACTTGGGGACATCAGTTGATGACGATGAATTCAGCTCGGAAAAGGTCGTAAAACTCATGAATTCAGTAGTGGAAGAGGACCATGCCGAGATAAACTCAATGAGTTTATCTTGGGACTGGAGAAACAAGTATATAGACTACTTGAAGACTAGGAAGTTGCCCTCGGATCCCAAAGAATTGAGAGCCCTGCGCACGAAGGCATCCAGGTTTAGACTGCCAAAGATACTCTGTTCAGAAGAACGTTCAATGGTCCACTCGCCATATGCTTGGGTCCAGGAGACACCCGAATATGTTTCGAGGGAAGTTCACGAAGAGACTTACAGAAACCATTTGGGGGAAGATCATTGGTTCGTAAGATAATCAGAGCTGGTTATTACTGGATCAACATGGAGAAAGATGCGAAGGACTTTATAGGAAAATGCGACTGCTGTCAAAGGCACACACCAACGATCCATCAACTCTGTGTCCTCCGACATTTCAATATCGAGGAATTGGTGTTAAGAAGAGTAACAATGAACACCCGGAACCCGAACAAAGGGAATCTAGGACCGAATTGAGAAGGACCATATCGAGTCATCGGTATTACCGGTAAAGGTTCGTATAAACTCGAAGCAGGAAACGAGACTGCTACCAAACAACTGGATCGTGACCCACTTATAACGGTACTACTACTATGGTATGACCTCATTCACTTTTTTTATATTTCACGAATTGGGCTAAACACTTGCAGGCAACAACCAAAGAAGAATGTAGCTGTTAGGTCTGAAAGCATGCGTTGCACTCTTAATCCCTTGAACCAGTTTTGTCCTAAACGGGGTTTCTGGCAAGAGTTTTAATGAGGCAACAATAAATCGTGCTAACTTAGAGTTGAAGACTGGTTTTAAATCGGAGCCAATGATCACATCAACAGTATCCGAGCCCTTTCAAAGATCGACCTCGAATACTAGGGGCCATCACCCTTGGGTCAAGATTCTTAGCAAGGAAGAAAACTTTGTGCTTGAACGGTCTAGGCTCGGTGGATAGGACTTATTGTAAGGTCCAAACGGTCAAATGAACTGTGCCCGCGTAGGCCACCTCAGCCATAATACGAGCTTTTACACGCTTACAATCTTGTACGTTACACACAGAAATGAAAGAAAATTTCTACATTGCTAACAAACATTTTTTGCTTCCTAAAATGGGTCGAAGCTCAAGCGTTCAAGAAGTTTCGATATGCAACCGAGCCTCAGGTTCCGATATGCAACCTAAGAATCAAACGCTGAAGCCTTGAGCACAAGCCTGGAACTGCTGGATGAGAGGCGCGAGGCCGCCCTGGTTTGACTGACCGCCCTGAAGCAGCGGGTAGAAAGATATTATAACCGAAGAGCCAACCTCCGACACTTTAATATCGGGGACCTAGTGTTCAGAAGAGTAAGACTGAACACCTGAAACCCAAACAAAGAGAAGTTGGGACCGAATTTGGAAGGGCCATATTGAGTCTTCGGTATTATGGGTAAAGGTTCGTATAAACTCAAAGTAAGAAACGGGACACACCTACCAAACAACTGGAACGTGACCCACTTAAAACAGTACTACTGCAAAGGTACGATCTCATTCACTTTTTTTATATATTATGAATTGGGCTAACACTTGCAGGAAACAACCAAAGAAGAATGTAGCAGTTAGGTATGAAAGCATGCGTTGCACTCTTTTTCCCTTGAACCGATTTTGTCGCAAATGGGTTTTCCGGCAAGGTTTTTAATGAGGCAACAGTAAATCATGCTAACTTAGAGTCGAAGACCAGTTTTAAATTGGAGCCAATTGTCACATCAACAGTATCTGAGCCCTCTCAAAGATCGACCTCGAATACTGGGCGCCATCACCCTCGAGTGAAGATTCTTAGTAAGGAAAAAATCTTTATGCTTGAATAGTCTAGGCTCGATCGATAACACTTATTGTAAGGGCTAAACAGTCAAATAAACTATGCCCACGTAGGCCACCTCAGCCATAATACAAACTTTTATACGCTTACAATCTTGTACATTACACACAGAAATGAAAGAAAATTTCTACATTGCTAACAAACATTTTTTACTTCTTAAAACTATCGAGTCTAAGGGCTATTCCTACCCTGGAACTATCTAGCCCATGGCCACCCTTATCTGAGCCCAAAGGGCTATCCCACTTGGGGACTGTCGTCCGAGATAAGTTTGGGCAAAGATATAGTCTAAAAACATTTAAGCAAGCTTCTTGGGGAAATTTTCGGTCATCCCGAGCTTCCATAAGTTTCTAGAAAAAATTGCATTGAGTACAGGTCTTGTTCGGACCTCCGAAAAATGACTTATTACTATGTTTGATTATGTGCTAAGCATTAGAAATCTCTGCAATTGTAAAAGGATGCTAAAGATAATAGACTTGAAAATTACCAAAAGGGAACAACTTTCTATACATTTTGGAATATCTTTACAAAGGCCCAATAAAAATGTCCTCAACAAAATATATGTACAAGATACAAAAACAAAAAAAAAAATCCTAAGGCATGTCTTCCTGGTCTTCATCAAAACCCGACTCGTCACCAGAACCGTCGGGGCCTTCGGATTCTTTAGAGCCCTCTTCACCTCGGGGTTCAACAAGCCTCTTGGCCTCAACCTCGAGTCTTTTTTCCTCTTCGATCTTGCCAGAAAAGGTCGAAGCCTCGGGCATGTATTTCTTCGAGGGTCTCCCTTCGGGATTGCCGCCTCACATACTCAACAATAGTCTTCAGGCGGGCCTCGACTTCTTTAACATCAGCCTTATATTGGGCCACAATCTCGTTAGTGTCAACCGAGGTTGCTTCAAACTTGGACCTCGTTGTTTCGAGCTCCTTGCCAAGGGCATCCCGTTCAGAAATGGCCGAGCCTAGACGTGCTTGGAGTTCCTCGTTTTGCTGAGCCCGTGTATCGGCCTTCTCCTATGCCACCCAAAGCTAATCTTCCATCGAAGACAGTTTGGCCTAGGCAGTCTCCTTCTCAGAGGCTAGCAGCTCCATCTTGTTTTTCGACCCATCGGCCATCACTTGGGTCTCATCCATCTTCTTGCGGAAACGGTCGATCTGGTCGATCTTCTGCTGGACCTGCAAAGAATTGTTGTTAGCCTCTATGACCAGACCCTTATAACTTTGAAAACCTTTACCTTTTCCACAACTCGGCATGCTCCTGCCTTAAGTTTGATGCCTCTTTCTGAGCTGCATCGCTCGGCCTGGAGGTTCTTGGCTACCCCCTCTTGCTACTCGCTAAGAAGCTTGTACATGTCCCTTTTCTGGGCAAGCTCCTTTATCTTGAGCTTGAGTTGATTGACCTCAACCTGGTACGGAAGGAAGCTCTCATGGTGATGTACCGAGGCCTGTAAAAAGGCAAAGAAAACATGAGAAACATCAAACACCGATAACTATAGATAGATGGAAGGAAACAATGCCTTACCCGGTTCAGTGCCCGCTGTGCCTCATTGAAAAGGCATGGCACGTTCACCGCATTTATTTTTTCCTGGTCCTCCTGGGTCACAAGTCATCGGAGGTAGCTAGCTACCCCCACAAGAGTGGACAAAACCCGGCATCCTCTGGGACAGTCAGTATAATCGACCTCTTGCGGCCAGGGTCCACGCTCGGAGCGGGAGTTGATTGACTAATTTCGGGCTCAAACTCGGCCGGCTAGCTTCTGAGGAAGTGTCTTTTTTAGGAACTTCCAGGTCACCCAGACCGGAGAAGTCTTCCAAAGCGGATGAGTTCACTCCGTCAAAAAAGGAGTGAAGGGGATCTTCCGCACACTGGCCCCCTTGTTGGATAGACTCAGTATAGGAGGGCATCCCAGAGATCTCGATTACACCAGGTGCTTCCTTTGGAGCAGAGCCAGCATCCTGGGAAGTTTCACCCGAATATCCACGTCGGTCTTTTGAGTTTGAGGGCGGTCGATCTCGCGAGTCTCCTCCTCGAATGCATCCCAGTCACCGAGATAGGTTGAACCCTGGGTTACAAAAATAGATTTATCCTCCGGCTCGTCCCTAAGCAGGAGGAGAGAGTCGGAGTCAGGCATCCGGGAATTGGAGCCCCTCCTGGGTTTCTAGAGCACCTGCTTCTTCAATTTCTTCACGTTGCAGCCCGGGGAGCCCAAGGGTTTTCTTTTCCTCTTCTTCTTTCCCTACCAGGCAACAATAGAGGGATCAACAGGCGGGGCACATCTTCATTCCCTTCCGAAGGCCTAACTTCGGTGGTCTTAGGCAAACCTGTAATAACCAAGAAGGAAGAGGAGTTAGTATAGTAGAAGGTAAAGATATAGTGTTGGCTACTCGGATAGAGTCCCTACTATGAGAACGGGCCTCCTATCGGCCCTTCGAGAGTCCGTGCCATGTGCGCTCGAAGTAGGACATCTGAGTACAGATGATCCCGATCCAGTCCTTTAACTGAGGAACCGTACTCGGAACCCGGGCGAAAGCTTCGCAACCACAAGCATAAATGAGAAGATAGAAATGGAAGGAGAAGAACTTATTTATGTTGAAAGAGGGAGTTGCACTTACGAGACACATTCCACTTCTCAGGGAATGGCATATATTTTGGAGGGATCAAATCCTCGGTCTTCACTCGGACAAAGAGACCCTTCAGCCTCGGTCTCGGTCTTCATCGATACTGGAGAAGAGGGCCTTGCTGGCCCAGGGAGTAAGCTTGATCTGTGCGCTTCGGAACATTCGGAGACTGTATAATCAATGCAGGTGATCGATCATTAACCGACGAGATCGGTCTTGTTCACGAAGTAACGGAGGAGGGTCATGATCCTCCATAATGATGGGTGGATATGCCTGAGGCAAACCTCGTACCTCTTGCAAAATTCTAGGAAGTTTGGTTCTGTTGGGTCCAGCATGAAGGGATAAGTGTAAACACTTAAGTACCCTCCACGTGGGTAGTGACAACGTCCTCTGTCCCGGGGACTACTACGTTCTTGCCTTCCCAATTGCAGTCCTTACGAACTATGGGTAGAATATCCTCAGTCACGGAGCATATGTACCTCGAGACTCCTTCACCAACGAGACTTGGTCTTGTTCATCTGCAACTGAGCAACCCCCGAGAATGAATGTCGACAAGGGAGGCTTAGGGGCCGGTTCATTAGTAGCTATAACGGGGGAGGCCATTTTGTGGGCAACCACCTCAAGGGCGACCGCTTCAGTACTAGTGGCCGGTTGAGAAGATGAAGAGGCAACATGTTGAGGAATGATTTTCGATGTTTTGGCCATTGTCATGTGGGGGAGTGTTTTTGAGTTGGGAACGCAATGTTTTGGAAAAACGGGTTTTGAAGATGAAGAACAGAGTATGAAGATTTGAAGAAAATTTGGTCAGAAATATGGAGATTACTATGGAGATTGAAGATCAAGGATGAATATATGAAGGTTTGAAGAAGGTTTTGATAATGGGTGAAAAGCTCGAAGGTAGCGGTTTGGTCGAAAAGTAGAAAAAGGAAAAAGGAAAAAGGAAGAAGGCTATTATAGGGAAACAACCGATGCTTCACATTCGGAGGCAACCTGCCGGTGAGCGACACGGGTCCGAAGTCAGAACAACGCGATTGATGGGACGTTTTGGCTCCCTTGTCGTAACGTACGAAGGAAGGATCCGGAGTCATCTGTCTTTTCACATCATTTCAGCAAGCCTACTGTCTGAGAAACGAGGGGACTATCTGTATAAGAGTAAAATCGAGCCCATTGAATGACTTGATTTCCCGGTGAATCAAACAGCGTAGGAACGTGACCGTAATGAATCGGAGTTAGAGCGAGGACCCCCTCATATCGAGGCTCGGGCAAAATGCTTGCCCCCGGGGATATCGGGGCCATACCTTCCGAGTCTAGTTTGAGGATGGAGACTTCGGAGAGCATTACCAAATAGCTACACACGACTAACAAAGGGACTCGATGTCCATGCCCGACCGGATATCACAGCATGAATCTCGCCTGTATCAGCAGAAAATTAGTGATTAGCAAAACAAAAGATTTTTACCTTTCTTATAATTGTACTTCGGGTAAAACTCCCCTACTATATAAAGAGGAAAGCTTATTATTGATGGGACCCATTATAACACGCATATCAAGGCAATTTATTTCAATCCTTTTGGTTGTTGAAAGTTCTTATTTTTGTTCTTAAGTTCATCATAAGTGCAAGCTTAGAATCGAAGGCGGGTTCCTCATTAAGCCACGAACCGAGCTCGAAATTACCCTTGTCATTGGTTTGGTCCTTTATTACGTCTTTCATTTACTTAATCTAACGTCTTTAATCACTTGTATCGAATTAATCCATATATCCTTAAAACAACAAATAAAATCACTTGTTATCCGTTTTGAGGGTAAACAGTATCCAACTCTATCCAACTTACAAAAATAAATTAAATATCTTGAAAGAGAAGGTACATAGAAATTTTCAAACAAGCCTAAGTGATGTCTAGTATCTAGGATTAAATAATAACTGATAAATTTAACTGGAGCCTTCACTCTATTCTCCATGTACACAAATATTTCGTTCCAACTTATGGTATGGGTTATAAGGAATCCCTGCATCATATTTGAAACATGAACAATACAATTCGAGTCAATCCACCAAGTATTATAAGATAATGCAGCGTCCACAACAAAAAGGAAGTCAATACGAACAATGTATCAAGTATGTAAGGCAGTACTAAAATAAAACAATAAATCAACATCAATGAGAGAGATATAAGAATCAACCTGAATCTCTGAAGTGCTACTGAGGGCCATGATATGCATACTAATTATACTTATATATTAAATGCCTCTCTTTGGGACTATTATACATATCGTAACATGACTTCCCAATTGATTTGTGGTAACTGCCCGACCGGCCGTAGCTCGGTGGTAAATACATAACTGCCCAACCAGTAGAAAATAACAATACATAATTGCCCAACTGGTGATAACTACTCGACCGGCCATAGCTCGGTGGTAAATGCGTAACTGCTCAGCCGGCCTTAGCTCGATGCGACCAGTTGTAGCTTGGTGGTAAATGAAAATGCATAACTTTCCAACCGGCCGTAGCGCGGTGGTAAATAAAGATGTATATAAAATATATTATGAAAATTAAAATCTTTATCATGTGCCTCAATAGAGACTTAGGAACATATTTGACATGCTTTGAATTACATTTTATAGAAATTGAATAACGTAGACATCCTTAATAATGAGAGTAGAACTATTTATGGAACAACTTTACGTTTATGTTTCATTACCCGTATCACGCCAAAGAAGGAAGGATTAGCTTTAACATACCTTATCCATGAAGATACAAATATTTCACAAGTCCCCGCACATGGTAATCTATATCATATAGAGGATTGGTATCAATATCGACTTCATATCTATAGGGAAGTTCATATAGTCATTTATCAAACAACTTATGTGCACAACGTCGTAAGGTCGCTTATAGTTCGAATTCAACATATTTTAGCACCATAATCTTTATCTTCACTTCTCCTTATCCCCACCATGCTTTCCTTTATAATCCATTTGGTATCTTAAATCATGTAAAAACGCCCCACACAATATAACTCAATTTCAAGTTTCATAGTTACTAGTTTCTTCAATAATCCACCACAAAATTCAACCCAACACTAGTACAAAATTAGATTAGGTTAGGGAAGATAAGACTTACCTCAAATATACAAATAACTCCCTGTTCTTTAACTTACTTCACCTTGAAGAAACCTTCAAATCATCAATAGCAAGGAAAGACTTGGTTGCACTAGTTCCGCAAGATTTCCAACACTTGTTTTGTGTTGTTTCCCTTTGGTTTTTCTCTAGCACCATGTGAGAGATATAATCTAACCTTAAAAAACAAGAATTAGTCCAAATCCGAAGTCATTTCACTAGGAAGAATCCTCCAAAACTGCCACAAGATGAAGAACAATGATCTAGTAAGCACCACAGGATTTCTAGCGTTGGATTCATGTTTTTATCTTTGCTTTTCACTCTAGAATTATAGAGACTACTTGGAGAGCATCTAGGAGCTAGACGTTTCCACCAATTTTGTGGGTCCCAAGGGAGTTGCTTGCGCAGTCTTGCAAAAATGCAAATATCTCTCTACTGCGATGTTGTATTTACAAATGGTTTAATGATTTGGAAACTAGACTTATAGATCTTCAATTTAGCGGGTTGATCACCCCATAACTCTAATTACATTAAGAGAAAATCTCAGTGACATTAGACAAAAAATTTAGTACAATTTATGAACATAACTTCTGACTACTGTCGTCGACTTTTATTTCACAACTCGCTTGACTTTAAAACTTAACGCTCTACTATCATACAACTAAACTACCTCATAATATAATCTTCTTATCATGTTAATCACCCTGGTCTTACCCCAAAGTACGGGTTATAACACTCCTAACTTCGCGACTTTTGATAGAACTTATTTTTTTCGATTCGTTTAGCTTATAAATCTTCCAACCCTCTGGATACTAGAAGTTCATGATCTTATATATTTGTAACCTCCAATGTAACACGATTAACTTACCCTATTTACTTTTAAAGATGATCTTATTTCCGAGCTTACATTAATTGACTTACGACGCATTTTTACGTACGAAAATATAGGGTGTAACAATAGTTTTCCGTCAAGATGTGTATTCTTGGGAGTGGAAAATTATCATTGGGAGTAGCTCTATTCATATCTTTGAGGTCGACACAAACTCTGACCTTTCCTTCTTTCTTTGGTACGGGCGCGATGTTGGCCAGCCAAGTCGGATATCTTACTACTCGAAGAACCTTAGCTTTGATTTGCTGGGTGACCTATTCTTTTATCCTCATACTCATATCCGGTTTAAGATTTCTAATCTTCTATTTCATGTGTTGACTCATATCCGGTTTAAATATTCTAAGCTTCTATTTCATGGGCGAACACATTAGGTTAGTGGGTAGCTTGTGGGCTGCTATGGACGTGCTTAGTCTTATTACGCCATATTAGGAGCAAGCAAAGATATCCTCATACTCTTTCAATTACTTGATCCACTCCTCTATATCAGCTGATGAAAGATGGACACTATGTGGGTCTCCTTAACAGTTTCTGAAGCACCCAAATTTACTGTTTTAGTTTCCTCTAGGTTTGACTTAGGTTTATTCTCAAAATCCTCTACCTTGATAACTATTTCCTCAGGTATTATATAATTTTCCAAATCCTCAGAATCATTTTCGTTATGTCGTGTTGACTTATCACATGTCACAACTACGAATTTGAAGGAGAAGAAGTAATTTTACTGAAAATACAAAGATAATAAGATAAAATAAGTGAAATGGAATGCTTCATTAATTAAAGCTTTAAACTTTAGCAAAATGAACATAAAATAAGCTTAATGACTTGAGTAATTATATAAAAAGAAACTTTTTAATGTTTTGAAAAAAAAGCTAGAAAGTAAAAATATGCTAGCATACCACAAGCTAACCAGGTGCTCGGCGAGCCCAAGATGGGGTAGGGTCCTATTTTCCAGCACAGCTCCGACTTCCACAGCATAGATAGTGTCATCCTCCACCTCCTCACTCGAGATCACATTGCATTTTCACCATCTTCAGTTAAGAATAGATTTATCACTCTTGCTGGGATGTCATCCTTTTTACATCCTCATATTGTTTCCACTTTTCGGAATGTCTAATACAACGACGTTATAGGCTTAGGTGGAGGATAATAGTATGCACTCTACAGAGGCGTCCAATCTAGGTACTTTTCCATGGTGTAGTTATAACGAATGCCAAAGTTGGTTGTCTGAGTCCATGGTTCTATCGACTCTGTTATTTCTTGAAGTCGAGACCCAAGACCCCAACCTGGTTCATACCCAAACTACATCACCATGCTCAGGATTATATCACTCCACCATTGTCCTTACTCGACATTGTTCACCCGCTTGACACTATGAAATAATTCTCGACCTAGTATCCTTCTATTTGAAGGGGAGCCTCGGCGTAGCTGGTAAAGTGGCTGTCATGTGACCAGGAGGTCACGGGTTCGAGCCCTGAAAATAGCCTCTTGCAGAAATGCAGGGTAAGGCTGCGTGCGATAGACCCTTATGGTCCGGCCCTTCCCCGGACTCCGCGCATGGCGGGAACTTAGTGCACTAGCTTGCCCTTTTTAGTTTCCTTCTATCCTAGATCATATGCACAGTGTGATTAGTATATATGGGATTGTTTCCATCCCCGTGACCAACTACCTCCTGGTGATCCCATTCAAACATGACAACTTGGTGCAGAGTAGAGGCAACACCCTCAGCCATGTGTATCCAAGGTCTTCCCAACAACAAATTGTAGGTGGTGGAGATATCCAACACTTGGAACTCTATGTCGAACACAATTAGTCCGATTTTCAGTTTTAGGTCAATTTTCCCAATGATAGCCCTTTGAGAACAATCGAAAGCTTTCACATTCATATCTTTTTTACATATCTATGATAAACTTCCCAACCTTCTCAATGCGATAAATTAGCATATATTAAAAATAGAACCATGTTCAATCAATACATAACTATGAACTCGTTGTCGTATTGCACAGTGATGTGCAATGCCTTGTTATGAGGTAATCATTCTGGTGGAAATGCATCATCATGAAAGGTGATCTTGTGAGTCTCTAGTATCTGCCCTACCACATTTTCCATTACCCCACTAGTGATACAACAGACACGTAGGCTTCATTTGGTATTTTCATCAAGGCATTCTTGTGCTCCTCAAAATTCTGCAGCAACAACCAAAATAGATATCTGAGCAGGACTTTAGTTCAGATTTTCAACAATGGAATACTCCTTAGCTTTTATCTTCCACCAAATATCATTATTGCCCACTTCTACTACAGATAAAGGTTTGCATTCCCTCCAGTCGACCATCCTTGGGCTAGATTTTTCGGTGTATACACCCTGCCAGTTTTGGTCATTCCCTATGCAGCACTAGCTTCTTCTACCTAGAACTTCTCTTTTCTCTTTGCTTCGTATTCATAATCCCATGGCACATCTTTGAGATTATAGGTAAGTGGAGGAGCCATCACAACTGTGAACAGGGGTTGGGGCATAGCCACCTCAACCTTTAACGGTGCACTTGCTTGCACCACAATGGAAGAAGAACCAACCACAGCGCCCTCATCTCAAATAAAGCTAATGGAACCCTCACGATCCCTTTCCTCGTCCATCTCCATCATGTTCACCCTATCACCTCTATCGTTAGGGAGCATATTATTATGGACATTGGTCATGGTTCCTTCTCTTGTATCAGTTTGGTGTCAATCAACATTTGAATTTTATCCTTCAGCATGTGACACTCTTCAATGGTATATCCCTTCACCTCCGAATGGTAGGAACAACTCTTGTTAGGATTGATCCATTTGGGTGGAGTTTCTGGTGCTATGGTGGGGATGGGGGTGATATAGCCAGCAGCTTTTAGCCTCTCATATAACTATACTATGGGTTTAGCAAGACGATTGTATTTTTGGGTAGTCTTCTTTCAAAATTGGATTAGGGTGTTGGATAATTTTTGTGAGTGGGTGAAGGTGATTGATTGTATGTTGGTTGAGTATTATAGATGTGATAGGTAGTTGTCAGGTAGTGGTAATTTGGAGTGGGAGGATGATATATGGGTGGAGGTGTTTGGTAATTTAGAGGGGATTTGGGATATTGGGCGACCATCACGGCACCGACCACCAGACTACAAAGGCTTGTTGGTGGCTTGCAGAGTCTCAAAGTTAGTGACCATTTCACTCTTTATACCTTATTCATTTCTCTCCCCTAACATGAAGATGTCCAAAAATTTGTGATTTACGATAACTATCAAACTTTCATAATACTGAGAATTCTGGGCATGATGAAGAACTTATTCATTTGCTCTTCTTCTTCGAGTAGCGTACTCACAGATATTTTTGGGGTTTCTCTTTCAAATTCTAAATGTAAAACAAGTTTGGTGGAAATTTTTTGTTGAACCTGAACCTGTACATAAAATTAGAAGCCATACTCACCCAATTGTCTATTTCTTCGGATTCTTGCTAATGTACCAAAATAAAGCATCTCCAATAAGTCTTCGAATAAAAAGCTTCATGTGAATTTGCTTATTGTTCCCTATTCCCACGAGCATACCACAATATATCTTTAAATGTGCCTTTGGATCACCGGTATCATTAAACATTTCAAATTCTAGAGGCTTGTAACCATTAGACAACTCAACATCAGACTGGATGTAGAGGTCTTCATAGCTCAAATCCTCAATCCCTTTCCCCCTACTTCTACACTTCGGACCCTTCCATATAACTTTTTTATTTCTTCATCCATATTCTTTATAAGAAAGTCCTTCTCAGTGGGTTTTGGTTTGTATTAGGTTAGTTGAGAGGTGTATGGTAAGGTTTTCACATATATGGGGTTCGTTTGATAGGTGCCAAGAATTTGGTCATATAGATGGTTATTAAAGGGTATTTAAAGTGGATCGTGGATGTTAGAGATAGGTTTTGAATTATTTCGGGAGAGGATTAGGTGATGTTTTATGGGTATTGTGTATTAAGTGGTGTTGGGTTGGGATAATATTGTGGGATTTGTAGAGGTGGGATTTTGATGTTGCGGGACTAGAGGCGGAGAATTTTCGTAATGTTGAGTGTTTAGCGGTGGAGGATTGTTTGGGGTTGTGGTGGTGGATTTTGAGGTGGTAGTGGATTTTGGAGAGGAGGTTGTTTTCTGGTGTTGATGTAATTTGGTGGCCAACATCTGGGATATTTAGGGTGAGGATAGGTTGGCGAGGTTTTGGACTTGCTCCAATTTACCCTGCAAATCCATGATCCTTTGTTCTAAATGAAGGACTAACACATTTTACCCTGGCACACTTCTTCCGTTCGAAGTCTCCATACTTTCCTTTGGAACATAATCCCTAGTCATACCTCTTATATTGTCCATTTTGCCTTTTCTTTTTCTGTTATTGTGATTACCAGGAGGAGGGGGAAATCTGTGGGTAAGGGGAGTATCTTTTAAAAAGAAAAAGAAAAAGGTAAACAAGTTAGTACGGTGAGATAGAATAACAAAGAACAACACGCTTAATTACAAATTGAACAAGTAGCATAGTAGGCATTGTAATAATACACATCCTAATTTGGGACCTCTCTTTGCTCAAGGTAGACTTAAGACAACAAGTAGATTTGGAGAATTTTGTGTCAATATGCTTCATTCCTTAACTCAAAATTAATAAAAAATTATTCTATTTTCCAAAACATAAATAAAGTCACTACTGGTTCAAGGCCTTATTGCATTTCATAATACATGTGCCCAACTTGCTATCGATCAGGTTCTATAGTGTTTTCCCCTACAATAGTCTTCTGGTTCCAGATATGGAGAATCTCATACTTAAACGGTGCATCGTCCCCGTTAAAGTTTGCTTTGTGTTGTATCATATCAACTACTTGTGATATCACTTGTTTTCTTCAAGCTTGCCTCATAACCCTTAATGGGGCGTAAGGATAAGTGCCTTACAACCCTATAAAAATCAAGTAGGTCTCCTTCTTTGATCGCATTATGAAATCTTTTCTTCGGAATCATTTAAACATCCACCGTACTTGCTCATTTGACAGGTCGTTGGAGAGATATGCCCATCCCCTAGCACTAGTAGGCTTTGCAAATCTTTATGGAGTAAAACATATTCGGCTCTGATGATGGTTCGCTATATAGTCACCCATTGGTCTGTGGAAGAACTTTTGACGACTGTTGCCTTGTTGAAGATGTTCTATCAACTATATTTGTAGCAAGAGTTTGTGTCCTTTGAAATAACCTGCTCCATGCTTGCAGAGCAGTCTAAGACGCAATATATTTATGCTAAGATCATAGGAATGATGGTATAGGTTTGACCTTCAATCCCCCCATCACGATTTTAGCTACCATGGCCAATATAGTGTGAATCTTCTCCTCATGTCTTGGGAAGATTAAAAGTCCCAGAAAACACACAATAAAGACGAAAACCCTTCGATAAATCCAACCTATACATGCGATGACAAACTCTTCATGAAATTATCGGCATGCTTTATTATTCCCAAATCATTCGTACAAAAAATCGAAAGAAATCCAAGATTTCCTCAAACATTCAAGTTCATGTTTTTTCTTGATTCCAAAAATCTTTAGGAAACCACGAGGCAGACAGTTTTCTAATATTACTAACCCAGGACTATCCCATGGGAAGCTTGACAAAACCCCTGATTTCTTCTAGTAATGATGTCATTTCAAATACCCGAATCGAATGAAGGCCTACATTTTGTCTCAGAACATAGTTGCAATTTCAACCAACATCTTACACGGTTTAAACCCATTAAGGATGGCAAATTACAAAACACAAGCCTAACATGAATCTTGTCCCACTCTTAAAGATCTCCACCGGTCAATTAACTTCGACCAGACAATTTGAACCATGCCAAATCTAGGAATATCGTGCTTCATTTTTCTCCATTCAAAAGAGTTAGATTTACTCCCTCCTAAATTTGATCAATTAAAGATAATAATCTGCATATTGACACATCTTTCTCCAAATAAATGCACATAAAGTATGAGAGTTGTCTCTTAGAATTGTAAAAATCCCATTGGACTTTGGCAAGATTGTCTACATGGGCTTAATACATCAAGGATATTTATCCATCTTAGGTTCGTCATGATGCATGCATAGTTTCCACCATGATAGTTTTCTATGAGTCTAACAGATAATCTCAAACGGACAACTCGAGAGGGGAATGCATGGGACTTTCAATTGCACCACTGATCAGCTAGTCCTTCGCAAATAAGTCTTTCCCAATTTATGAGTAATTTTAAAAAGCGCGGTCAATCATCAAGCTATTTTACTTATGTTGATAATGGGCAGGAGTGGAGCATGATATGGGAAACATGATTATGAAAAGTGGTAACACATGGTCAAATAACTAAGTGCATATAACGACAAAGCATTAAAATAAAGAATTAAATAAAAGCAATAAAATAAGAAATGAAAAATAAAAAGAAAGATAGTTAGCACAAGTCTTGAAATAAATAAAACATGCAATATAGAAGCATAATTGAACATTCAAGCAAATAAGGGAAACGGGAAAGGGAGATACATGGGAAGAGGAAGAGAAATAATAAATAGAAACAATCAAATAAACCCAAAAGCCCAACATAAGAATAAACCCGTCATGGTAAGGACCTAAGTATCTCAACGGAGTCGCCATGCTATTGCGGCCCATTTTCTCATGGAGACAGGTTTCAACATGTGACAACTCTTTTAATGGTATTAAAGAGAGGAATCGTTACTTAAGGTGAGTTATTTGCTAATAACCCCAGCTAGAACTAGTCTGTATCATTAAAGATAGGGTAAGAGTTCAAGTTACCTCAAAGAGAAAGTGTTAGGCATTCTTCAAGATCCACAATTATGGCTCCCGATCGCATTTTAAATTATGTGGGGATTATCAGATTATTAGTTAAACTGTTATAAATTTATTAATTAATTCTAGGTAGCTAAGTGTGCAAATCAATTAAAGGTAAACGAATAATCACTCAAGTCTAGTTAGTAAGCAATTAAAGACACAAAGTAGGAATTAGTTCTAATCACTTAAGTCTAGTTAATAAGCAATTAAAGACACAAAGCAAGAATAATTACTAAAGAGCAAGTGAACGTAGAGGAAACTATTCAACTATTTGAAGAGGGAGGGGGGCCTATGTTTTTAAGCCTAACAGATCATCCTGTATAATATAAATAATATTTCACAACCTAAGTGCTAACCAATGGTTGCTCATATTATCCAGCGAGCACAAACTATCATCTCTTGCTACCTGATTACTATCTTTATGTTGCTTACCTAAAGCGCACTAGTTCAATTCTATCTCGTGCCATATGATTGACTTCCCATCCCATACCTATAGTCTAGGAGGCTTTTGACAATTACAGAGGCGGTTCTAGAGTCCAACAAATATCCTAAGATTGTTCAAAATTAAAAAATAGAGCACTATGCAAGTGGAGAAATAGGACTTCAAATAATTGTAATCAATCATGTCTATCTCCCAAATAAATACTTCAAAAAGTGAGGTACATTATATATGGACAAATATCATCATAGTTGTACATCAGTTTGCTAATATCCTTATTGGACAAGTTAAACGAACGTGTTTAATATCATGCGAAGACAATGCAAAAATAACGAAGATGCTTGCTAAATGATCGAGTTGCTTTAAAATACTAGTTAAGATTTACCTATAGGCATGATATCTAAATCGCAAATCTATTCAAGACTGAAATTCGAGCAATAGGGATAAAATTGTTTTAAGTTAATTAGAAGATAAAAATCAAGTAATACACTTAATTAGTTATGATCCTATTGGCATGATTTCGAAATGCTTATTACAAGTAAATCACATTGCTGTTTATTGCTCTTATAGGCATAGTTTCAACGTGTAATAAGTAAACAACGCAAAGAAACATATCCTATAGGTATAATTTCTATTTGAACATATTAAAGTAGCATTAAATCCTAGAGATATGGTTTCAAAGTGAGACAATTAAAGTAGGTTATAGATGCATTGGATCCTATAGGTAAGACATTTAAATACATACATACACATTAAGACCTAAAAACATGTTATGTACCCTCAATATATAAACAGTCGTATGGGCATGCTTTCTTAACAAAATAAAGTCCCCAACCCCAAATATTTACTATAGCTTATGGCTGTTTTACAATAATTATTACAGGCCCCCAATGAGTGGAAAGATTTAACAGAATTAAAAGCAAGCACTAAAAACCGGCAACTAGTTCCAGCCTAGAATGATACTGTAACGGTCTGATAGCGCGTTTTGAGTTCTAGCTTTTTATTTTGTGCTTTAAGAATTCGAATAGATTAATTTGATAATTCATGACTTGCGTGTGTGGTCCGTTTTGATTTTCAAAAATATTTAATGTGATTTTTCAAAAAGTACATGATTTCGAGACATAAAAGTTATTAGAGTTGATCATGGTCAAGAAACATGTTAAACGACATCATTTCGGTATTTTAACAATTTCAGTAGGTTTGTATGATAATTTTTAATTCGTCTGTATGTTTGGTTGGGGCCTTGGGTGACCCGACACCGATTCGGCACTTATTGTGGAATGTTGAAAAAAAATGAGTTTATGAACTTTGAAATCTTTGAGTGTTGATTCTCCATTCTTGATTGTAGATATTATTTTGATATTTTGAGCTAACGTTCGAGTACATATGAGGTTTATATATTTGTGTGGATATTGAAAATGGGCACGAGGGGCTCATGTGAGTTTCAAATTTGTGTCGGATTGATTTTATAGAGTTGGGCATTGCTGGTGCTGCAAACACCGCATTTGTGATTGCTAGTTTACAAATGTGAGTCTCGCATTTGCTAAGCTTAGATCACTTTTGCAATGATCACTTCCTTCGCATTTGCAAGGCCATTGTTATATTTGCGACGATCGCCTTGCGACACCTCAGTCGCAATTGCGAATTATGTGGCTCAGGGGCTTGTTCACATTTGCGATTAGCTGCTCGCTTTTGCGAACAGGAGTTTGCAATTTAATTCAATTTTTTAGGCTTAGACTTGGTGGGAGGAAATTTTTAAAGAGAATTTTCTTCCCAATTTCAAGGGTTAGTAGTTTTAAATTGTTTCTGATTAATTTCCATCACTTTCCAAAAAGATTTCATTCCTAAATGTAAGAATTTTTTGATTAAAATAGGGTTTTGGGTAGAAATTTAGGATGTTGTTTACTTTACTTTATCATGTCATCTTATTTGTTATATCTATCATTATTTTCTCATTATTTAACTGCACAAGTTAATATATGGGTGTCTTGTTTTAGCCTCCTCACTCTCGTCAGGGTTAGGCTTGGCACTTACAGAGTACATTGGATCAATTGTACTCACTAGCCTTCTGCACTTCTTGTGCAGATTTTGGCATCGGACCTAGTGGTACTTAGAGGCCGGACAATCTTGCTTGATTGAGGTGACTCGACATAGTGCTGCACTCTCATTTGCAGGCCTTGAGGTCACTCATCATTTAGACTTTATATTATTTACTCATACCAATCTGTGTATTTATCATTTCAGATATTGTATTTAGTAACTATGTAGAAGCTCATGCACTTGGTGACATCAGTTTTGAGAGGTTCAGACGAATGTTGGTTTTAGTCTTGTTATACGTTACTGAGCTTTACCCTTTATTGTGATATCATGTTGTTTTAAGCCTGGATTTAATCCTTTATTTATATTAAGTGTTGGCTTGCCTAGCAAGCGGTGTTAAGTGCCATTACGAATCCTTGGTTGGAAATTTCGTGGCATGACAAGTTGGTAACAGAGCACTAGGTTGCATAGGTCTCAGGACATAACTGCTACGAAGGGTAGAGACCGAGGTATAGGCCCCGGCAAGGGTTGAGCTAAATTCCTGCCCAAGGCACGTGCAGTAGCACTTGCAGCAACTCATGCTCGTACTGGGGCAGTAGCACCCGAGCCTCAAATGGGTCCAGAGGATGAGATTCTAGTATAGGTTGAGCCACTAGGACCAGCACAGGCCCTAGAGGGGCTCATTACTACTCCATGCTTCAGGAAACCTTGGTCCTTATGGGTCCTTATTGAGAGTATGGCTCTGGCCAGTATGCTCCATATGGCACCTGCCGCTTTTAAGGCCGGAGGAGAAGTTTATACTCCTGCCACTCGTTCCCCAGAGCAGATGGCTTAGGGATATCAGACCCTAAGGTGTTACCAATTGAGGTTGTTTAGCTTGTTATTGCCGCCCAGCCTGAGGTTAGGCCTGCGATGTCAGCAAATGAGTTAAAGAGGATAGATATGTTCCATATGTTGTTTCCTCCTAACTTTAGTAGTGTGCCTTCAGACGATACTCAATAATTCTTGGATCGATGTCACGAGCTTCTGTGTAATTTGGGACTAGTGGAGTCCAATGGGGTTGATCTCATCATCTTTCAAATGCATTGTTCAGCCAAGAGATGGTGTCAGACATATGACACGGGCAGACCAGTAGGGTCGTCTCCTCTTACTTGGGCTCAGTTCTCACAGCTTTTCATGGAAAAGTTTATACCCCTCACTAAGAGAAATGATCTGCACAGTGAGTTAGAGCGACTTTAATGGGGTGGTATGACAACCACCCACGATATGAGATTCATTGATTTGTTTCTCCATGCAGCTATCATGAACCCTACTGAGAGTGAAGGTGTGTAGGTTCATAGAGGGTCTTACTTTTGGTATCAGAGTTCAAATGGCTAGAGTAACCGAGAGTGAGACTTCTTTCACTCAGGTGGTTCAGATTGCTAGGAGGATTGAGAGCATTCGAGGCCAAGGGAAAGAGACGATATTTGATAAGAGGCCTTGTCATTTTGGTAGTTTTATGATGCCTCGTCTGGAGGCAAGGGTCATAAATCTAGAGGTCATGCTATCTGACCAAATTAGTCAGCACTTAAGGTTTCTCGTGGTACTACAGACATTTATGGCACCTATGGTTCCCCCTTAGGGTTGTTATTATTCAACGCGCCTCCAGCTCCTATCAGTACATAGCTAGTATATAGTTTCTATGGTGGTCATTCTGGTCGTCAGGGGCAGCTTCAAATTCACCAGCTACGTTAGCAAGCAGGATGAGTGTGGTGATACGAGACACATTGAGTAGTATGCCACAATAGGGTACTCGTGCCATAATTCTAGCACCGGTTGCTACACCACCCCCCCGACTAGCTTAGGTGTGGGCCAGCCAGTTAGAGATGGAGGTCACTCCAAGTAGAGGTCGTCCTAGAGGAGGAGATAGGCTGGTGGGGTTTATCCCCATGGTGATGCATTCCCGGGTTGGCTTGAAGTGGAGTCGTTTGATGCAGCTATTATAAGTATTATCTCAGTCTGTCATATAGATGTTTTTATATTATTTGATCCAACTTCTACTTATGCATATGTGTCTTCATATTTCGCATCACAATTTAAGCACCTCGCGATTCTCTTGATATTCCTATTCCTGTATCCACACCTGTTGGGGTTTCTATAGTAGTTGATCAAGCATACTGGTCTTTCTTGTTACTATTAAGGTTATTGATATATAGTTGACCTATTGTTGTTAGATATGGTGGATTTCGAGGTTAGTCTTGGTATGGATTGGTCCTCGTATCATGTTATCTCGGATTATCACGCTAAGATTGTGACCTTAGCTATGTCAGAGTTGCCTAAATTAGAGTGAAGAGACACCCTTAGCTATTCTACTAGTAGGGTGGTATCATTCTTGAAGGCACAACGTATGGTTGAGAAGGGGTTTTTAGCATATCTAGCTTACATTCGAGATTCTAGTATGGAGTTTTTTCCTATAGACTCAGTAACGATAGTGAGGAGTTCTAAGAGGTGTTTTCTGCAGATTTACCAGGCACGCCACCCTATAGGGATATTGACTTTTGCATTGATTTTGTTCTGGACACTCGGCCCTTTTCAATTCCATCGTATCATATGGCTCTAGCTGAGTTGAAGGAATTATAGGAACAGTTGCAGGATTTTCTTTATAAAGGATTCATTAGAGCGAGCGTTTCTCCTTAGGGTGCACCAGTGTTGTTTGTGATGAAAAAAGATGGCTCTATGAGGATGTGCATTGACTATCGGTTGTTGAACAAGGTTACTATCAAGAACAAGTATCCATTGCCTCAGATTGATGATATATTTGATGAACTTTAGGGTGCCCAGGTGTTTTTCCAAGATTTGAGATTTGGCTACCATCAGGTGAAGATTAGGGCTTCGGATGTCCCTAAGAAAGCTTTTAGGACTAGCTATATCATTATAAGTTCTTAGTGATGTTGTTTGGTTTGAGTAATGCTCCAACATCTTTCATTTATTTGATGAAGCGAGTTTTCAAGCCTTATTTTGATTCTTTTGTGACTGTATTCATTGATGAAATTTTGTTTACTCTCGTAGTAGAGAGGAGAATGAGTAGCACTTGCGAGTTGTACTTCAGTGAAGGATCGATAGCTTTATGCTAAGTTTTCGAAGTGTGAATTCTGGTTGGACTTAGTTGCATTCCCCAGAAATGTTTTTTCTAGTGATGGCATCAAGGTGGATCCTAAGAAGAATGAGGTGGTTTAGAATTGGCCTAGACCCACTTCAACTGCAGAGATTCAGAGTTTCTTGGGTTTGGCAGGCTACTATCATCGCTTAGTTTGAAGGATTTTCATCTATTGCAGCCTTATTGACCAAGTTGACTCATACGGGTTCTCCTTCAAATGGTCTAATGAGTGTGATTAGAGCTATCAGATGCTCAAGGTTGCTTTTACTATAACTCTAGTGTTGATGTTGCTTACAGTTTTGAGGCCTTACATTGTGTATTGTGATGCTTTGAACATTGGGCTTGGTGCGGTTTTGATGCAGGATGGTAGGGTGAGTGCCCACACGTCTCGTCAGTTGAAGACCCATAAAAAGAACTAGTGGCACACATTCAAGATTAGGAGGCATTACTTATACTTTGTGCCATATGAGGTTTACAATGATTAGCGGAGTCTCCAACAGTTGTTCAAGCAAAAGGATTTGAATTTGCGGCATCGAAGATGATTGGAGAGGATGGTAGTTTGGCGTATATACCTGCAGTGGAGAAGCCATTGGCTATGGGCATTCAAGCCTTGGCTAATAGATTTGTGAGATTGGATATCTCTGAGCCTAGTAGGGCTCTTGCTTGTATTTTGGCACAATCGTCTTTATTGGAGCGCATCAAGGCTCGCAAGTATGATGATCCACATTTGTTGTTGTTGAAAGATACAGTTTAATGACGTGGATCAAAGAAGATTGTGATCGGAGATGATGGGGTTATGTGGCTCCACGGTCTGATTTGTGTTTCGAATATTTATAGTTTGAGAGAGTTGATTCTTTAGGAGGCTAGCACATGTGTTCTACTCATCCAGGTGTCACGAAGATGTATAGTGAGTAGAAGAAACATTACTGGTGGCGGAAGAAGAGGAAGGACATTGTTGGTCTTGTTTCATGGTGGTTGATTTGTCAAAAGGTCAAGTAGGAACAATAGAAACTAGATGGTTTGACTCAAAGGTTGGTGATACCGGAGTGGAAGTGGGAGCGCATTACTATGGACTTTGTGGTAGGATCACCACGGACTCTGAAGAAGTTCGATGTTGTTTGGGCCACTATGGACAAAATGACCAAATTTTTGCATTTCATTCTGGTGATGACTTCTTACACTTTAGAGGGGTTAGCTCAGATCTACATTAGAGAAATTGTTCATTTGCACTGTGTGCCTATTTCTATCATTTTAGACCATCGCACTCAGTTCACTTCACACTTTTTGAGAGCAGTTCAGCAAGAGTTAGGCACGCATGTGGATTTGAGCATTGTATTGCGCTCGCAGATAGATGGCCAGCCCGAGTGAATTATCCAGATCCTTGATGATATGTTGAGGGCTTGTGTTATCCAGTTCGGAGTCCAGTAGGACTATTTTCTACCATTGGTGGAGTTTGCCTACAACAAGAGCTATCAATCCAGTATTCAAATGGTGTCGTACGAGGCTATATAAGGTAGGAGGTGCTATTCTCCTATTGGTTGGTTTGAGCCTGGTGAGGCTAGGATGTTGAGTACGAATTGGTTGGTGATGCCTTAGATAAGGTCCGTGATGTGGTTTATATGGAGGGGCAAGAAGGTACTTTTGAATGTTTTGCCTATGAAGGGTGTGATGAGATTTGGGAAGAAGGGTACGTTGATTCTGAGGTTTATTGGCCCATTTGAGATCTTAGAGAGAGTTGGGAGATTGCGTATAGGCTTGCATTGTCTCCCAGCCTAGCAGGGGTAAATCTGGTATTTTATATTTCTATGTTACGAAAGTATCATGAAGATAAATTGCATGTTTTTGATGTCAGCACAAGGTAGTTTGATGAGAATTTTACTTAAGAGGAGGAACCGGTAGCTATTATAGACCGGCAAGTTCGAAAGTTGAGATTTAAGGATATTTCTTCAGTGAAAGTTCTTGGGAAAGGGTAGCCATTGAGGAGGATACTTGGGAGTCCGAGTCCAATATGAGGAGTATATATCTGTATCTTTTCGCTAGTTCAGGTACATTTCTATGTCTGCTTGAGGAAGAAAGTTTCTTTTAGAAGTGGATAATGTAACGACCCGATTGGTCGTTTTGAGTTATAGCTTTCTGTTTTATGCATTGAGACTTTGAATAGCCTTATTTGATGATTAAGAACTTGCGTGTGTGGTCCTTTTTATATTCGAAAAGTTTAAATGTAGTTTTTCAAATAAAACTTGATTGAAACTTAGAAGTTGTTAGAGTTGATCACGGTGAACAAATCTTGGTAAATAACCTCGGATCAGTATTTTGACAATTCCACTAAGTTCTTATGATAATTTGGACTTGTACACGTGGTTGGTGGAGGTCCCAGGTGACCCGAGGCTATTTCGGTGCTTGTTGTGAAACGTTTGAAAAAAATGTGTTTGTGAACTTTGAAATCTTTGAGTTTTGATGCTCGATTCTTGATTGTAGATGTTATTTTGATATTTTGAGCTGCGACCGAGTATGTATGAGGTATATATATTTGTGTTGATGTTGGGAATGGGGCCCGATGTCACGACCCAAACTGAAGGGCCGTGACGGGCACCCGATGCCTAACTCGATCGAGTACTAACGTAACGTATCCTTCTTATCATACTATCACGGGTAAATGAGCCAGAAAGGCCGTCATGAGATAACCAGAATTAAACATAAGAGAATACTCAACATAGGACGACCCAATATGGTATACAAACTTATACAGGTGATATACGAGCCTAAGACCAAAATGATCATTTGTACACACAAAACATAGGCCGACAAGGCCATATAATCATCCATATATATGACATCTATCCACAAGCCTCTAAGAGTACATAAAAGTCAGCTGGAACTGGGCCCCGCCATACCAATCAACACATGTCCAAAATATATTGACAATATAGGAAACTCCGAAGCATGTGTTGTGCACCAACACCTTCCGCTGAGCTGATAGCCTACTAGGAGGACTGTCAACCTATTTATCGGAACCTGCGAGCATGAAATACAACGTCCCCAGGCAAAAGGGATGTTAGTACAAATAATGTACCGAGTATGTAAGGCTTGAAAAGCAATATATAAAAGACATGAAAGAAACACAGAGTAAAGAACTCAACCTGTAAGTCGGAATAGCTCTGTAAATCACGAAACGTTCATAATGTAATGCATATCCGTATAAATGTCATATCATGCATAGGTATATGCGTACATAAGATCATCAAGTGTATGAGGGCATCCCATCATATCATCTTAGCCTCAGTGGGCAAAATCATCAACATATACCAACTGATCAGATGGTGTTAGTATATAACACCGTAACCTTTCCCCATACCCCATATGCATATAATATACACGTATGTAACTCCATCAGGTTATGGGTCAATGTACATGTATAAATGAATGCAATGCATAAGGAGTAAGTCAATAAGATCTCTCAAAAAGTAATAAGATCAATATTCCCTCGGTTAATATAATGAAATAAACTTTATCAACTTACGTATTTTCTGAGACCCATGAATAGATAATATAATAATAGGACACATGGGTAATCAAGAACATAGGCACCCCTAGTACCTCTAAGTACAGAGTCATTTCTGAAAGTTGTGTGTTTGCTCGTTTCGTTTGTATCATATGGATCATGCCAAAAGGAAAGAAGGGATAACCTTAACATACCTTAATCCGGTTGAGTCCTTAATACCTTCCAAGACACTCTTCAAACAACTCAACTTAATCTACCATATCATAAGGAGATTCAAAATCAGTGCTGAGTAAAAGCTATGTCCGTAACTTAAGCTAGTAGCTCATTTACGTAAATTCGGCAGCATCTCCCCTGTAACAAGGGCTTCTTCCAATACCATATACAATCAAAAACAACCATAGCAATCCAATAACATATACGTATTAATAACAAGACACCATGTAACAGCAACAAGTCACAACTACTTCACGACGAGCGGTAAGCACCGATTGGAATCTTTATACCCCATATCACCCTTTATAGGCTTTTTACTTTAACTTAACAGTATCATTAACATGATAATGAAGTCATTCATCAATGATTCCAGCCTTATACCATATATTTATAACAAAGAAAACAATCCAAAACTCCAACTACCCTAAATTAGCAACTTTATTCACTAGTTCATGTCTAGTCCATCCATTTAACTTAATCAACATCAACATAACCTTAAGCACGTGCAAAAACACAATATCTTCTACAGTGTATTGAAGTTGAAATCAAATTTATATTTAGCTTACAACATCCTTCAATGGCAACACAACACCGTTGAAGTGACTTAAGCTAATCTTCACTTCCAATCTCAAGCTTCATATGTTTCTTTCATCAATTCACTTGATAAACATACAGAAACGCATAACAACAGAAACCATATCATAATCAAGTTTTTTCCCCCAATTTCCAGCCATAAAAACCCACACACACACACACACACACACACACATATATATATATAGAAAGAGAGCCTTAAAACAACCCAACAAAAGATAACAATATCTCTTCCCCTTTCAAGTGCTACCTTGTAATCTTTCACTCCAACACCACAACCAACATGTAATTAACCTTAAACACCATCAAAAAATGTTAAACATACCTTAGGAAATAGATAAATTTCGAACTCCAAGCTTAACTTAGCTCACCATCATCCTTATTCACATCACAACACCATAGAGGGGTTATTCTTTACCTTTGGCTAACTTTGATGTTGGATTATGCTGTATTTTGTTCGTATTTTTTTGGAGCCTTTTGAGACTTTTTGGAATCGTTTGGAGAGTGTGATTATGGACGGAGGTCGAAAAATGAACAAATTGCATCCCAAAAACGAGATAAGAATAGGTGATGGTCGGCCACCGACCAAGTGGGTCCCATAGGGGCTTCCTGCGCAGCCTTGCAAAAACGCGAATATCTCTCTACTATGATGTCATATTGAAAAACGGTTTAATTGGATAGAAACTATACTTAGAGATCTTCAATTTGGTAGGTGGATCATTCCATAATTCCATGTATATTGGGAGAAAGGCTCAATTAGATTTGACATAACTTTAAGCACGTTTATGAATGTAACTTGTGATGACCTTTGCATACTTTTGTTCCACAACTCGCTTGACTTCAAAATGTAACACACGACTATCATACGACTAAAATAACTCATAGCATAATCTCCTTATCAGGTTAAGCACCCTAGTATTGATCCATGTCCAATCCGCACTTAATAGTGAGTGGAAATAGTCGTTGGAAGAATAGTACCCAACAAGAGTCGGGTCGCTTTCCACGGGAAGTTTAATATGGGGGTTAGGGTATACGCTTGATGAGAGAAAATGAAATAACTAAATTTTTCTTCCAAATAAAGGATTTTATTTTCTACTTCTAAATTATCTCTAACAATTATAAATTAATGAGAAGAAACTAGAAAGCGAATTATTGTTTTTGTTCTTTTTACCAAATGGTTAAAAAGCCTAGGGATGTGACCTTCACCTAGGTGTTTCCTTAATAGGTTAAGTACGTTAACACTTGTTTTATTGATCGGGGTGTATTATAGCACTCAACTCTAGGCTGTTAGGCTTCTTCACCAGTTCTGAGGCCACAGAGGGAATTCTATGGTCTGCACTTACTTCTGCGGCTGCAGAAACACCTCTACGAACCACACTTCTTGTGAGCTGCACCCCTTCTTGCCTTGTGATTCAGAATACTCCTTTTCAGTTGGATTTCTTCGTAAGAGCCTAAATTTTCAACATTCCTGCAATTTGCACATTTTTATTAGTTTTGGGAACATAAATCAATACTTTTGGACTAAAATAAAAGTAAAAATGTACTAATAAGTGGTAAAAATCCACACTTATCAAGTATCACCCCAACATTACATGTTATAACATTTCCAACTTGTCGACATTCGACAAAACTTATACTCTTCAATTTGTTTAGTTTCTAAGCCTTTCAACCCTCTTGGTACTTGTTATCCATGATCTTAAAGATTTGTAACCTCCAAGGTAACATGATTAACCTACTTTATGTACTTTCAAACACGATCTCATTTTTGAGCTTACATCGATTGACTTACAACGTACTCTCACGTAAAAAAGCATGGGGTGTAAAATCATTCCCCCCTTTGGAACATTCGTCCTCGAATTTTGACTGATGCACTTATTAGTCTCATAACCTATAGCTCTTATTGAATACTTTAATATTTTCCTTGCCATCTAGGAACTTGTTCTGTGAATAAATCCAAAGGCCAGGGCATTTCCCCCTTTTAGGCCTCTTTCTCACACCACGACTTGTGATTGGAATTCTTCCAATCTCGTAATTGTTGCTACCTTCTGTCATGCAGCCTGTACGAGACTGACCTTGTATGTGCGCCTATCCGACTCTTCTATCCTTTTTGTTCTAGCTTTTAGCCAATCTCTAGGCCTAACTTTGTGAACATATACAGATCGATGACAAGGTATCCCTTTGGGAATCTATAGGTATACTAAAGTTCTTATGTATCCCTCTGGGAATCTAAGAATGTGGCACCTATAGGTAGGTTATACTATTTTATGACTCTTACTTTGATTTATTATTACCGAGGTCTACTACCCAACTCTAGGTTACTCTCACTACTTATCCTATATGTATAAATCTAAGTCCTATAATGCTTCCTCATTACTGTTCATCTTAATAATGACGGTCTAATCTCATCTCATACTTTGTAACTTTTATCCATCCATTGTTGATTCACCTTAACATTGATCCATAATTTACCATTAATAACATGAAACCTCTTACGTAATACATTGTTACTAGGCCTCACGTTGCATCGGGGAACATTTGAAGTGATATTCTTGATCCACCTAGGGACGATACTATACTTCAATAACCGTATTTCGTAGCATTCCACCATGATTCATCTGACGGGGGGTATTCTAATCCCTTGCAATTCATGAAATCCCTTTTCTTAAAATAATTACTCAATCAAAGGCCTAGACGTCATCCTCTTATCTAGAACCATTACACCCTTATTCTACTACCAATGCAGCATTTCATCTCTTCAAATTGCTCCTAGTCTTGGACTCCTCTAAGTTCATTCAGGCTGTACCGAGCTTTTATAACTTATCGAAACCATCAGCTCTCTTGTTTTGATGGGTTTAATCCCAAGGACTTACATATTCTCGTAACCTTATCACTCACCTTTTCTTAGCCTTACTCCCATCTACCTAAAACTGTGTCGCTCTATGATACTTTACCTTGCGACTTACACCTATCTATTATACTACTTGCAACCTTCTTTTAACTTGCTAGCACCACATATTTCCTTTTGTGCCTTCTCAGTTGTATTTGAATGTAGGCAATTACTTTTCCTGTTCGTTCTGCCACTTGTTGCATGAATACTTGGCTTATCTTATTGCCCACGAATACTGGAATTTCCTGTAACTCATATGATCTCAAATATCGCCTTTGATTTTTTTTTCGTAAATTAACCACGATAGGTGCCACATTCTTATGGAGTGTATACAATATTATAGTGAGACTGTTGTTACAAGAACATTTCTTCTTCAAGTTGTTATGCTTAGGTTGAAGCCTTCTTCCTTATTTCGTCGGCTAGTCTTTTGTTGTAGTACTTATGGGAGACCCTCTGACTCTTGTAAAGCTACGAGCTTATTACATCATATACCTGCAGAATTTTTGATGTTGTTGCTCGCCCATAATTATCCCTAGTTACTTACCTCCATGCCCTTGTGCTCGTAGGGTTGCTTCTGAACTGAAATTCTTGAATTTCTTCCCAGTGGCACTCTCTTTTATTTTTGTAATACTTATACGGTACCTTTAACTACCTAAACTCCTATCAAAATATTTCTTAAGGATTTCAATGTCATATCTGGGAGACTGAATTCCCTATGTGGGGGCTCACTATGTCTATTTTTGTATGATATGTTGGTATATCTATATCCTCTTGTCTAGCCATAACTAGACTCTTCATGAATCAACTACTAACTACTCGTTGGTCTATTGTCATATCTATATTCCGCGTAATCTCTCTTGGGTTATTTCCTTTGTCTTAACTTACCTCTCGCACTGGCTCCTTATGTATCAAGTGTTCATTCACACTTATTTATCAATACTATCTGGTGCGGGAACCCTTACTACCTCTTCCTAGTGTCGTGCTTGCATAAAGTCATGGAGTTGTAACATATCTGTATAATCTGAATAAATGCAATCTCATTCCTTTCGCCTTCCTACCGCATTCTTCCATTACTATTCCATAGTTACTTCATCATCTTTGGCGTCTTTTCACATCTTCATTGACATCTTACTCACCTTGCAGTAACCCTTTCTGTACCAAGGATAACTGAATTTATTATGCATGAGGGTGACACCTAGTGTAACTGGTACACTTAGCCCCTTAAGCTTAACTTTGCTCATAGGGCTTGCTTTAGGGGCGTCTTCTTAAATGAGCTTTAAAGGTTATTTTTCTGTTGTCCATTCTATTATTGCCGGAACACGATCTCTGAAATTTTCATGATGCCAACTATTATCATATCTTCAGTTCCCTAATTCATGTTTAGTTTATCTTGTTCACTAGTCTATACTGATTTCTATTACTCCGATGGTCTAACTTAGCCTTCTGGTAATCACGTTTGAGTCACCAACTCATTTCTCGAAATAAGGGTATGACTTTGTGGCTTATACAATTTTATTGTCTCAAGGCCTGTCACTTCTTATCTTTTCCTTCACTTGACTATAGACTATGTCATTCAGTGATATTTTGATTTACCCTCATCACTCATTTATCACATCTTACTCATAATGCTTCATTTACTCTTTTCTTATTCTCCTGGTAATATCTTTGTCTATCACTTTATTATTAAAACTTCAACAAAATATTCTTTCACTTTTAGCCACCTTTGCTCCATCCACTGGCTCTTCAGATCACCCAACATTCTATCTTGACTAGGGACGGGAGCCATAGTAAGGTAAATATTTATCCCTTCTAGGACTTCAGTGCCTATCTTCTAAATTTTATGAACATGCTAGTATTCATATCTAATTGTCCTATTCTAGAGTGCACCATCTGGGTGTCTCACAAGGAGAACTATTACCACGTCTGCAATATCCTTCGGAAATGTCAACCAATCTAACAATCCATCCACAATTTTGGTTACTCTTAACCCCAGCTGGATCCTGATATCCCGTCCTTCTCTTAATCTATATCGGTTAGCTCCCATAGGGCATAAGTGAGATGGGTGTGGCCAATTGTACATACCTTTGTTACTATTGAAAGCAACTCAGAATGTATATATTTCTCTATCTTTGTAAATACTGATAATCTTCACTAACTAGGTACCGTGTACCCTTCTTCAGCTTGCCTATTTTATTTGTTGAAACTTGTACCTACCTTCTGATTCTCTTATTGATTTTTACCATATGGGTGGATAGATATTCATGCCTTATGGCTCCTTATCAAGAGGCTTACACGTCTTAGTACACACATGATCTGCTGAAGACCTCACATTTACTCATCATAAGCATGATGAAAAATCGAGTTCCTCTGACTCAACTCTTCCACAGCCACATTCAATCTCTTACTAGTTGTCTTTATAGATGTAGGTATCGTTGTATTACGAATAAAATAGAATTTAGGAGTTTGAATACTTACAACTGAGCTTTACCACACGATCTAGAGTAAGAAGAAAGAGTGACAATCCTAAATGCCCTGTAGCCTCCTGCTTATAACTGTGGTGCACAACATAACCATATACAACACTCTACTAGACACGGCTTGTAGATTCCCTAGGACACAATTGCTCTAATACCACTTTTGTCACGGCCCAAACTGAAGGGCCGTGATGAGTACTTGGTGCCTAACTCAACCGAGTACCAACGTAACTTATCCTTTTTATCATCCTATCATGGGTAAATGAGCAGGAAAGGCCGTCATGAGATAACCAGAATTAAATATAAGAGAGTTCTAGACATAGGACGAGCCAACATGGTATACAATCTTATACATGTGACATACGGACCTATAAGACCGAAATGATAATTTGTACACTCAAAAGATAGGCCGACAAGGCCATACAATCATCCATATACATGACATCTGTCTACAAGCCTCTAAGTATACATAAGCATCATAAAGGTTGGGATAGGGCCCCGCCATACAAATCAATACATGTCTAAAATATATTGACCAAATAGGCAACTCCAGAGCAAGTGTAGTGCACCGACACCTTCTGCTGAGCTGATAGCCTACTAGGAGGACTGTCAACCTATCTATCAGGACCTACGGGCATGAAACGCAGCGTCACCAGGCAAAAGGGACATTAGCACAAATAATGTACCGAGTATGTAAAGCATTAAAAGTAGTATATAAAAGACATGAAAGAAACATGGAGTAAAGAACTCAACCTGTAAGTCAGAATAGCTCTGTGAATCATGAAACATTAATAAAATAATGCATATGCATATAAATGTCATATCATGCATAGGTATATATGCGTACATAACATCATCAAGCCTCGGAGGGCATCCCATCATATCATCTCAGCCTCTGTGGGCAAAATCATCAACGTATACCAACTGATCAGGCGGTGTTGTGTATATAACGCCTTAATCTTTCTCCATACCCCATATACATATAATATACACGTATATAACTCCATCTGGTCATGGGTCAATGTACATGTATAATGAATACAACGCATAAGAAGTAAGTCAATAAGATCTCTCGGAAAGTAATAAGATTAATATACCCTCGGTAAATATAATGAAATAAACTTTATTAACTTACGTATTTTCTGAGACTCATGAATAGATGATATAATAATAGGACACATGGGGAAACAAGAACATAGGCACCCCTATTACTTCTAAGAATAGAGTCATTTGTGAAAGTTGCGCATTTGCTCGTTTCGTTTGTTTCATAAGGATCATGCCAAAAGAAAAGAAGGGATAGCCTTAAAATCAGCAACTCAAGTCAATCTACCATAGCATAAGGAGATTAAAATATAGTGCTGAATAAAGGCTAAGTCTGTAACTTAAGTTAGTATCTCATTTACTTAAATTCGGCAACATCTCCCCTATAACAAGGGTCTTCTCCAATACCATATACCAACAACAACAATCAAAGAAATCCAGCAACATATAATTACCAATAACAAGACACTATATAACAACAACAAGACACAACTACTTCACGACGAGCGGCAAGCTCCGATTGGAATCCGTATACCCCATATCACCCCTTATAGACTTTATAATTTAACTTAACAGTATCACTAACATGATAATGAAGTCATACATCAATGATTCCAGCATTATACCATATATTTATATCAAAGAAAATAATCTACAACTCCAACTACCCTCAATTAGCAACTTTATTCACTAGTTCATGTCTAGTCCATCCATTTAATTTAATAAACATCAAATAACCTTAAGCACATGCATGAATACAATATAATTACCTCCTACAGTGGATTCAAGTCGTAATCCAAGTTATATTCAACTTACAACAGCCCTCAACGGCAACACAACACCATAGAAGTAACTTAAGCTAATCTTCACTTCCAATCTCAAGCTTCATATGTTTTTTCATCGATTCACTTGATAAACATATAAAAATGCATAAAACAGAAATAATATCATAATCAAGTTATTTTCCCCAATTTCAAGCCATAAAAGAGCATATATATATATATAAGACAACCTAACAAAAGATAACAACATCTCTTCCCCTTTCAAGTGCTATCTTGTAATATTTCACTCCAACACCACAACCAACCTGTAATTAACCTTAAAAACCATCAAAAGAATATTAAAAATACCTTAGGAAGTAGATAAATTTTTAATCCAATCTTAACTTATCTCACCATCATCCTTATTCACATCACAACACCATAGAGGGGTTATTCTTCATCTTTGGCTAACTTTGATGTTGGATTATGGTGTATTTTTTTGGAAATTGTTTGGAGCCATTTGGGAACTATTTGGGAGGGTTTGGAGAGTGTGAGGATTGAAGGAGGTCGAAAAATGAACAAATCTCGTCCCAAAAATGAGACAAGAATAGGTGAATGTCGGTTACAGACCAAGTGGGTCCATAGGGGCTGCCTGCACAGTCTTGCAAAAACTCGAATATCTCTCTACTCAGACGTTGTATGGATGAAAGGTTTAATATGATAGAAACTAGACTAACATATCTTCAATTTGATAGGTGGATCATCCCCTAATTACAAGTATATTGGGAGAAAATCTCAGATAGAGTTGACCTAATTTTCAGCATATTTATGAATGTAACTTGTGATGACCTTTGCCAACTTTTGTTCCACAACTCGCTTGACTTCAAAACGTAATACACGAATATCATACGACTAAAATAACTCAGAACATAACCTTCTTATCATGTTAAGAACCCTAGTATCACTCCAGAAGTACATGTTATAACATTCCCAACTTGTCGACATTCGACAAATCTTATTTTCTTCAATATGTTTAGCTTCTATGTCTTTCAACCCTCTTGGTACTTGTTATCCATGATCTTAACCTCCAAGGTAACATGATTAGCTTACTTTATGTGCTTTCAAAGACGATCTCATTTCTGAGCTTACATCAATTGACTTACGACGTACTCTCACGTATGAAAATATATAGTGTAACACACGAGGGACTCGGGTGAGTTTTGAATTGGTTTTGGACTGATTTTGTAGATTTGGGAATTGTTGGTCCTGTAGACATCGCAATTGCGATGGTCTGTATGCAAACGCATTTGCGAGTACTAGCTCGGATTTTCGATAATTGGGGAGGATTGGGTAGGTTTGCATTTGAGAATCATAGCTCGCTTTTGCGATGGTCTCTTCCTTCGCATTTGCGAGGTCCTTATCATATTTGCGATGATCGCAATTGCAAAACCTCAGTCGCAATCGTGAGTTAAGTGGCTAAAGGCTTGTTCGCAATTGTGAACTGCTGATTGCTTTTGTGATTATAGGAATTAGAAACAAGAGTTCACAATTGCGACATTTGCATCTGGGTAAAAAGGGGGGATTCCAGGATTAGCTCATTTAATTCCAGTTCTTAGGCCTAGACTTGGAGGGAGGTGATTTTTGAAGAGAATTTTCTTCCTAATTTTAAGGTTTAGTAACTTTAAATTGTTTCTGATTAATTTGCATCACTTTCCAAACGATTTTCATCCCTAAATCAAAGATTTTATAGGGTAAAAATAAGGTTTTACATAGAAATATAGGATTTTGTATTGTAGAGATTTAGACCTTGCTGTGAGATGGATCTCGAAACAAAATACATATTAGGACTCAGGGTGAATGGGTAATTGGGATTTGGTCTTGATTTCATATTTCAACCAAGTGGCCTGGGTTGAATTTTTGTTTACTTTTCTAAATATGCCAAAGATCGAACCTTTTTGATATTAAGGTAGATCCTAAATCTTGTTTTGACTTATTTGAGTATTAATTGGTTAGATTCGTGTGGTTTGGCGGCTAGTGCTAAAGGAAAGGAGGTTTTGGAAGGTTAATTTTTTTCCAAAAAGAGGTAAGTGTCTATGTTTACCGTGATTTGAGGGAATTAGGATGTAACTTGGTCTATTTGGTATGTGCTATATGTGTTGGGAGCGGCGTATATGCAAGGAGACGAGTGTATATGTGTTTTCTATGGGTTAAGCATGCGGGTAATACTAGCTTTATTTATGTCATGTTACTTGTATGTATTATAAGTTACTTGCTTTAAATAGATCATGAAATTATTTGATGTTATTCATATTGATAAATATGTTGGGATTGTTGAGACATTGGACGTTGGAAAGTCTTTTAATGTTGGTTTGGCTATTGGTGCAAAAGTGATGGTTTTCTCTCTTGTGGTATGTTATATTTCGTCACTCTTGTCGATGTTGTAGTTTCTCCTCACTTCGTTTGGTACTGATTTACGTATTCTTGGTGAGAATGAGTGGTATTGCACGATGGGTGCTTCCTTGCTGTGAGGTTGAGAGATATTGCATGCTGGATGCTTCTGTGCTGTGAGGTCGAGAGATATTGCATGCTGGATGCTTCTGTGCTGTGAGGTCGAGAGATATTGCACGACGGGTGCTTCCGTGCTATGCAGTTTAGAGGCATTAGATGACGAATGCTTCTATTATGTGAGGTTGAGAGATATTTCACAATGGGTGATTACGTGCTGTGAGGTTAAGAGATATTGCACAATGGGTGCTTTCGTGCTATTTGATATGTTACCATTTTGTTCTTTGCTTTTACTATGAGGATTGAGGATTTGGCTATGTTGTTTCATGGTTGCCTTGTTGATCTCTTGGACTTGATTTGTTGTGAAAGGCTTGTTGGTGTTGTTGCGGAAGTAAAAATACTTGTTTACCGTAGTTATCTCTTTCATTGAACCTCGTACTATTTCTTTCTCTTGTCATTCTATTTGTCATATATCTTGTTATTTTCTCGTTATTAACTACATGGGGTTATATGTAGGTGTCTTGTCTTAGCCTTGTCACTACCTTGTTAGGATTAGGCTCGACACTTATGGAGTACAATTGTTCGGTTGTACTCATACTATACTTCTGCACTTCTTCTGCAGATTTCGGCATCATACCTAGTGGTACTCAGAGGACGGACTAGCTTTCTTGATGGAGGAGACTCGAGGTAGTGCTGCACTCTCGTCCGCAGGCCTTGATGTCACCAATCTTTTAGACTTTCTAGTGTTTATTTGTACCAAATTGTTACACCCCATATTTTTGTACATATAAGTACGCTGTAAGTCAATTGATGTAAGCTCTAAAATGAGATCATCTTTGAAAGTACATTAAGTAATTCAGTCATGTTACCTTGGAGGTTACAAATATTTAAGATCATGAACTGCAAGTACCAAGAGGGTTGGAAAATTTAGAAGCTAAATGAATCAAAGAAAATAAGTTTCGTCAAAAGTTGGCAAGTTGAGAATGTTATAACCCATACTTTTGGGGTGAGAGGTTCTTAACATGATAAGAAGGTTATTTTATGATTTATTTTGCTCGTATAATAGTTGTGTCGTAAGCTTTTAAGTCAAGCGAGTTGTGAAACAAAAGTCGATGAAAGTCGTCATAAGTTAACTTCATAAATTGTACTGAAATTTAGGTCTAATTTCAGTGAGTTTTTCTACCAATAGTAATTTCACTGAGTTTTTCTACGAACTCATTAAACCATTTGTCGGTACGATATTGGAGTAGAGAAATAATAGCATTTTCGCGAGACTGCACAAGCAAGTCTAATTGAGAGCCACAAGGTCGGTTGAGAATTATCTTTCTATACAAAGTTGTGGCCTTCAGCTCCATGCCTTATTTTCGACCCAAATCAGACCTAAAAATCTCTCTAAACCTTCTAAACATATCCTTAGGGTCTGGAAGCCAAATTAAAGATGGAGAAGGTGAAACAAGTGGATTCAAGTGTTAGGAATCCAAATTAGTCGATAGTTCGCCTCTTTCTCTCTTCGTGGCTGATTGAGGAAGGCATAGCAGCGAAGTAAGCTCTGAATATTGGGGATTTTTGTACTATAAGGTATTTTCTTCACCCCTCTCTTTGGTTTTAGTCGTTTTTAGGCTATAGCAAGCCTAGATGTTGAAGGAAAACATGTTAAACCTGAAAAAGGAAGTATGTTTAAGGTGTTGTGCGTATCGGACTGTTTTGGAAGCTTTTTAATCTAGGTTTCTTCTGGTTCTTAATGTAGTAGCTTAGATGTGTTATTTTTGATGTTATTCTTGCCGTTTTTCGTGTTGATTTGAATTGAAAAAAAGTGATATAAGTTTTACACAATTTTCTGAAAATCGTAGTTGTGTTGTTGATTTTTGGACTATTTGGGAGGCTTAACATGATTATTGTTGATGTTGTTTCGGCTGTTTGTGATTATTGTAACTTGTGGGAAGTCATATAAATAGGGAATGTGATGTCCGTTTTATTGTAGAATAAAGTGTGTTGTTCAAATGCGATAAGTTATGGCATTCGTATTGTGACAATAGTATTGTTCATGGCTCGTAGACATAGGAGTTCCATGTTAAGTTAGCTTGACTATTAGACGGGATACTATGAGGTATGTTAAGGCTAATCCTTCCTTCTTTTGGAATGATACAAGTAACGAAACGTAAACGTAATGTTATGCCATAAATGGTTCTACTGTTAGTTATTAAGGATGTCTACATTATTCATTCCCGTAAAATATAATTCAAAGCATGTCTAAGTATGTTACTAAGTCTCTATTGGGGCATACGATAAAGATGTTAATGTTCATAATTTAATGTTATATGCATCTTTATTTACCACCGAGCTACGGCCGTTTGGGCAGTTATGCATCTTAATTTACCACCAAGCTACGGTCGGTCGAGCAGTCATGCATTTACCATCGAGCTACGGCCAGTTGGGTAGTTACGCATTTACCATCAATTTAGGGCCGATTGGGTATTCATGCATTTACCACTATCCTACGGCCGGTCGGGCAGAGACTGCTGATTAGTTGGGCAGTCAGGTTATGATATAGGTAATAGTCCCAAAGAGAGGCATTAAATATATATTTATAATTGGTATGCATATCATGGCCCTCAGGGCACTTAAGAGGTTCAAGTTGATTCTTATATCTCTCTCGTTGTTATTGGCTTATTGTTATTTTTTAGTTGTGCGTTACATACTCGGTACATTATTCGTACTAATGTCCTTTTTGTTATGTGTCACGACCCAAAATTCACTACAGGCGGCGATGGCGCCCAACGTCGTCGTCAGGCAAGCCAACGGTGAATTATCAACTAAATTACTCATTTCGTTATTTTAAAACCATAAATCCCATTAAATAAATAGAGTGAAATCTGCTACTCATAAAAACCTGTGAATTTCTTTACCAAATCCCATATAAAATATAAATTACAAGGTGAAATGATAATAATAATAACATGAACTACAATAATTAACATCCACTAGAAACCCCCAAAATCAGATGTCACAAGTGCATGAGCATCTGCTAGAAGGTACAATAACAATACAACATCTGTCCGGAGTACAAAATGGACAGGATAATGTAACTAATTAAGATGGAGACTCCATATGCTGGGGGTCATAACATGGAATGCAGCTCACCGTGAAGTCCCCGCAATAGTCGCGCCTTTGCGCCCCAAAGACCACCAGACATATATATACCTGCACAATAAGTGCAACAAGTGTAGCATAAGTACATAATTCAACGCGTACCCAGTAAGTATCTAGCCTAAACCGGAGAAGTAGTGACGAGGGGTCAACATCGACACTTACTAGTTGTCCAACAAATCAAATACAGTAGCAAGTAAAGAAATATGAGGCAGGGTAAATAAACAGTATAAACAAATATAGGTACGTGGTACAATCCTCCTCTGAATAGTAAGCTCAAGTTGTCAATTATCGGTCACCTCCTTAACCAGAGTATATATGTAAAATGGTTCCCACCAGATAGGTTGTCACAAATCAAATCAGGAAAACTCACGGATACAATGGCTTCTTGTCAAAATATTACGCACGACGCTGCTGAGGCGAAAGGCCCAATCCCATAAGAGTGTTTCATGAAACTGCCGAGGCAAACGGCCGGATCCCATAAGAGTGTTTCATGAAGCTGCCGAGGTGAACGACCCGATCCCCTATTTATTGAAATTCCGAGGCGAACGACACGATCACATTAGAATATGATGCTGCCGAGGCGAACGGCCTGATCCCATAAAAATATAATACTTCCGAGGCAAACGGCCCGATCGCATAAGAATATGATGCTGCCGAGGTGAACGGCCCGATCCCATAAGAGTGTGGTACATAATCCTGCCGAGGCGAATGGCCCGATCCCATTAGAATAAGAATCTTTAATGGGTCCTTGACCTCATTCACAAATATACGTGTGAGTTATGAAAATTTAAAGAAGCTTTTCGATGAAAACGCACAAGGCGAGAGAAATACGTACAGAAGCACAATTATTCTGCAGCTAATCAAGTAGCTCGTCATATCTCTTACAGTAGCGAGTCTATCACTCTACGCAAGCCTAGTCTTAAGTCGTAACACAAAATAAAGGAATTAAACAGGCAAGGATAACTCTAATAGTACAATTAAAGCATGGCGTAAACCTAAGTCTACCCTGACAAATCAGGAATCCTAGCATACGCACAGACACTCATCACCTCATACGTGTGTAGCTCCAACAATATGCAAATCAATCAAAATTTAATGCTTATATATATCAATTTGTAGCAATTCCCAACTCCGCTCGAAAAGTCGATAAAGTCAACCCTCAGGCCCACGTGCCCGGATTTCGAAATTTTTTGAAGATAAACTTTACCCATAACATCACAAACTCAAGTATATAATTTATTCCAAATTCCATGTCCAATTTTGTGGTCAAATTCCAAAAGTATGATTTCTAGGTTTTTCTTCATTTATCCAAAAATTTCCACTAATTCCATGTTAAAATATGTATATAATCCATGTAAAATAGTTGGAAATCGAACAAAATTACTTACCCAAAGATTGTAGATGAAAATCCCTCTTCAAAATCGCCTCCTACCGAGCCTAGGGTTCAAAAAATGATGGAATGTCTCCAAAATCCCATCTCCAAGCCTTTTTACCAGATTCAAATGTCGCATTTGTGACACGAGGTTCACATTGCGGACCCTCGACAAGTGTTCAAAATTGCGAACCAAGGCAAAAATCTACAGACTTTACAATTGCAAACTAGTGTTCGCAATTGCAAACCAAGGAAAAAATCTAAAGGTTTCGCAATTGCGAGCAAATGTTCGCAACTGCGAACCAAGGAAAAAATCTACAATCTATGCAATTACGCACAAATGTTTGCAATTGCAATACCTGAGCACCAGCAACACCAACAATCTTTCCCGATACGGAAATAGGCATAACTCTCTCATATGACATCAGAATTCGATGATTCTTGTTGCTATGACTCTGTAATTATGATAAAGATCTAGTGGTTCAATCAAATCACAAATCACAGGTCGTTTTCTAAATATAGTATACTTTATACCCAAGAAAACGACGCAGAAACATCAAATAAGAGCGTGACACAACCCAAACACATCTGAAACACACGCGATGCCGGGACCCCGTCCAATTACACAAACCAGTCCCAATACATAACGCGAAATTGCAAAAGGCCTCAAATCACACCAAACAACACCAAAACCATGAATCGACGATCAAATCCTCCTTTTAATTTTCAAATATTCAAACATTCAAACATTCAAACTTCGACGAACGCATCCGAACTATACTTAAACATTCCGGAATGACGCCAAACTTTACTTACAAATCATAAATCGCGATACAAACTTATTCCAAGGCTAAGAACTCCAAACGGACATTGATAAAACCAAAGTCCGCTTCAAACCAAACTTAGGAAATTCTAAAACCTTCGAATTGCCAATATTCTATAATAAGCACTAAAGTGCTCCCCGACCACCCGATGCTCAACCCGAACATACGCCCAAGTCCGAATTCATTATATAAACCTATTAGAACCATCAAATCTCGATTCCGAGATTGTTTACTCAAAAGTTAAGTTTTGGTCAACTCTTCCAACTTAAAGCTTCTGAATTGAGAATTTTCCATCCGAATCAACCCCGAACCTCCCGAAATTCAATTCTGACCACATGTACAAGTCTTAAAATATGAAGCGAAGCTACTCAAGGTCTCAAACCGCCGAATGACCTGCTAGAGCTTAAAATGACTAATCGGATCATTACATTGTGAATGTCGCATTCATGCCTGCAGTGTAGGTAATCAGCTTGATGAGCCCTTATAGTAGATGATGTTAACTTTCAACGAAGGATTGGTAAGACGCTACTTTATTCAGTGTAGCCAAGTCTATAAGGCATCGTGTCAGAGTTTTGCTACAGACTTATAGGTAGGCTGGAGGCCTATCCCGACCATGTTTCGACTAAAAATACTCTTAGAGGCTTTATAGACACAGGTTCATTCAGTACAGTATGTCAGAGGCCTTGACAACTCGTATGTATTCATGTTTTGAGTATGATGGCTTGCTGATACAACATTTTCCCACTTATAGTTATATATTACCATTTGTGGCCATGTTGGCCCATGATAGTTACAGAAAGAATGAGTTCGGCCATGGCGGCCTATGTATGGTCTAGTTTTCATCAAACAATCATTACTTATGGAGTGGTTCGCTCGGGCTAGTACGGCATCGAGTGCCAGCCACGCCTCCCTAAGTTTGGGGAGTGACACAAATAGTGTATTTTTCATTTCAGACATTGCATTTAGTAATTCCGTAGAAAGTCATATACTCAGTGACACAAATTTTGGGAGGATTTATATGAATGGTGGGTTTATTCTTGTTATACATTACTAACTTTACCATTTATTGTGATATCAAGTTGTTTTAAGCCTAGATTTGTTCCATTATTCTAATTAAGTGTTGGCATGCCTAGCAAGCACTGTTAAGCGCCATCATATCCTTTAGTTGGGATTTTCGGGTCATGATAGATACAGATTGGTTACAGGCCTAGATACACGATTCGACATGTTAAGCCTAGAAGCAATAAGGTCTTCTACACGTGAAAGGATAGCAATTAGCAACCAATACAACCCAGGGGAGCCCAAGACAGGCTCATAAGAGGGTCAACTTAGCCCGAAAATACACTAACACCACTGACATCCAGACAAAACCTCTAAGCTATACAATCAGCTTAGATAATATGCATATTCAAGGCTTATAAGCATATTTTTAGTGCAAAGGACATCATAATTGAGTGTGAGAAAAGTAAGATCTGAATGTGTATGATTACTAATTTCCAAACAAAAATAAACAATCACACCTCAATAAGCAACCATGGCACATAACTCATTGCTTTTTAGGAGAAGCCAGAAGGTGGTTAAGTATAGACTTGACATAAGGGATCCTATAGGCAAGTTATCTAGTGCACAAGTATAGGCAAAATTTGAAGATAAGGCCGACTGGGCAACAGGTTCTTATAGAAAAGATTTCTAACATCAAGAGATTCATACAGTTGTTAACTCATAGACATCAATGCACATTCATACAGAGGTGAGCATATAGTTCTTGAGTACTGCGTTCTATGAAAGAATACTCAAAACAGGTTGATCAAATGCAGATAAAATGAAACATATCTTCGATTGAATATGAAGATGCTCAGACAGTGCAAACTGACATACGGGACCTTAAGAGGCATGCTCTCTATGGAATTCAAAGTAAGATACTCAAAACCAATTAAGTGCATAAAAAATCCTGTTAACATGGTTTCTACTCTTCTAGAACAGGAATAATAGCAAGATAGGCTCCCCTACCTTCCTTGATACAAAAAATTACAGATAAATCAGAGTAAACATGCTAGGACCCATACACATGCTTTCGCAGCAAGACAGGGGAATTCCTAAAGACGTGATTTCTAAGGAGGAGCAAGTATTATGTTGTACAGATGTATCATTGATGCAAATGATTAGGTTATTTAACTAAGGATTCTTTTAATAGGAACATGCTTCAATGTACACTGAGACTTAATAATTGAAACAAAACATAGAAGTTAGTGACATAGCAGACAAGGATTGGAGGTTGACTTACAGACATGCTACTATGTTTTAGAAGTTAACAGGAAGCCACTTTAATAGTAAGAAGCAAAAGGATTTTCAAGCAAAAAGGTATGCGTATACAAGAGAAATGCGAGAAAAAATTATCGCATAAACTTAATTCTTATACATGCCAACTATTTAGACAAACTTTGAGTTAGAACTAAAACCCAAACAAACCTAGATTTAGCAAATTCAGAAGTAATACCCTGAGGCCATGAAGACAAAAACATCCCTATGAACATGATTTTTGTGTAGCTAACACACAAACATAATTTCATAGAGAATCAATGAGGCATCTAGAGTTACCATACATAGAGAATAAAAGGCATGTAAGAGTATTAATCAGTATCAAAGAGTAATGATAATGAACAAGAAAACCAGAAATTTCATAATCCGAAATAAGCAGCACAGAGATTGCCTCGGTCACAAAAGAAACTCTAAGTTCTCTAGTGCTTCAAAGTTCACGAGAGCCTTGTACGGGCTCCGAGCGATACTTGTATTGGAGAAGGTTAATGAACAAGATTCAGAAGGCCTTGGCTTTTAGCCAGCCAAACACAACCCAAGAACAAAGATAAAATCCAGATATACTTCAAGAGCTAATGGAGAATCTTCTGACAGAACCACAATAAATAAGAGAAATGACAGTGTGTGAGAGAGAGAGATGTGACTGATGTCTGCCTCTAAGGGGAGAAGGGCAGGGTTTACATAGTTTTTATGTCAACAAACACATAAGGAAATAAGACAGTCATATGCAAACTGAATCTAAATTGAATTAGGGAAAACATATGCAATCGCGGTTCTGAAATAACAATTGAGATACGAGACTGCCAGAGCAATCAGTCTATAAAGGAAGAAAACATCCCTTTCAAATTTACCTAATCCAAATTAGGAGTTGATTCGACTTGAATCTTGAAAGATTATCTTTCGATTTAGCCAAATACCATAAATAAATTGGTACCTAAGCCAGAAATAGTAAAGAATCGATGATTAGAAGAAGAAAAGGAAAGGAAAAAATGAGGGTTCTCACGTCGACTAGGGTTTTAGGGCATTAAGGTTAGACGAGAGAAGAGAACGGGATAGAAGAGAGGGACGGTTAGAGTTAGAGATGAAAGAGGTGGGGCGACTGATAAGTGGGATTAGAGTTAGGGTGTTAATGAAGTTTATATTTGAAAGGGAAGGGGAGATTGAAGTCGTTGGATGAATGAGATAAACGGTAATGATCAAAAAGGTTGATAAGGTCCTGTTAAGCGAGTCAAAATGGTTTAAACTGGCAGTTCTTAGGATTGCTGGGCTCTCAACTTGGGTCAGAGATGTTGGGCCTAGCTATTGGGTCGAATTGTAATGATCTCGTCGCTCATTTTGAGAATTAGCATTCTGTTCGGTGGCTTAAGGTCTCGAGTACCTTTGTAATGTGTATTATGACCTGTGTATGTGGTTGAATTCGGTTTTTAGATGATTCGGGGTTGATTTGGAAGAATGATGCTTGCTTTAGAAGCTTAATTAGCAAGAGTTGACCGGAGTTTGACTTTTGTGTAGTCCCACTCAGGAATAGCGTTTTGATTATTCTAATAGCTTCATATGGTGATTTTGGACTTGGGTGTATGCCCGGAATCTAATTTGGAGGTTCGTAGGTTAATTTGTGTTGTTTTTCCGAAAGTTGGCAATTTAAAGTTCAGCGTCATTCGAAGTTGATTTGATAAGAATTGGACGCGCGGTTGTGTTTTTAGAAGATCTTGAGTTTCATGTTGAATTCATGTATTTTGAGGTCCGATTCATGATTTTTGATGTTATTTTGATATTTGATTGCGTGAGAGAGTTCGTGTTATGTCTTTGCACTTGTATTGATGGTTGGTTTGGAGCCCCGAGGGCTCGGGTGAGTTTCGGACGCATAGCGGAGTGTTGATAGAGTTTAAGTCTGATGGTTTTCGCTCAGGTGCCTCAGGCCTCGCATTTGCTAGTTTGGATCGCAATTGCGATGTTAGGCCAAGTCTGCTGGGTTCGTATTTGCGAACCTAATGTTCGCATTTGCGATGGGCGCCTGAGGGGAGTTGGTTCACATTTGCGATCTTCTTGGTCGCATTTGTGAAGGTTCTATGTTCGCAATTGCAAACTATTTGTCACATTTGCGATGACAGCAGGAACGGGAGGGTTTCGCTTTTGCGATGGTTTCATCACATTTGGGGGGTTCACAAATTTCGACACCTATGACTGAACAAAAAGCTGAGGGACGGGACTTTTGGACTCATTTTCATATTTTGGAACCCTAGACTCGGTAGGAGGCGATTTTGAAGAGGGAATTTCATCTACAATCGTTGGGTAAGTTATTTTGTTTAATTTTCAACTATTTTACATGATTATATGTGAGTTTTAACATCAAAATTGTGCGAATCAGAGTGCAAATTTATGAAGCTTTGTCAAGCTTTTTGAAAAATGAGAATTTGAGTTTTGAGAGTCGATTTGGACTCGGATTTTGGAACTAATCACATATACACTCGTGGGGTCATAGGTAGTCGGAATCTTCCATTGGACCCAGGTTTTGACCGGGTGAGCCCGGGGATAACTTTTGTTGACTTTTGAGTAATTGTGTAAAGATCATATCTTTAATTGTTGAAATTGATTTCTCTTGGATTATTTGACGTTATTGAGTCGATTTTGCTTAGATTTGAGCCGAGCGGAGGTGAATTGTAAAGGAAAAGCTATTTTTAGAGTGTTAATTGAGGGCTTTTGATGTAAGTATCTTGCCTAACGTTGTTTAGGGGAACCACCCTATAGGGATTGGTTTGTTGCACTATTTGAACTACGTGAATGACGTGTACCCGAGGTGACGAGTGTGTACATAGCTTATAATTGGAAATTTGAACGATTTAGAAACTTATGTTCTTAAGTAGATTAAAATGAAGTTGTGTTATCATGTTTAATCCTCCATTGCTAAATTTACTCTTACGTGTCTTATTTGAAATCGATTAATTCATGATCTACCCTTGTTGTCAAATATACTCTTATATGCCTTAATTGAAATTGTTGCTTCTTTTATTGCCATGTTATCTCTTCCGTAATTGCATAACCTTAATTGAAGTTATTGTTATTCCATCCATTGTTGACTTATCCTTAATTAGAATCAATGTTACATGTTATCTCTCTTATTATTGGACTGTTCTTATTTTGAATTATTGTTACATGTTATCTCACTTATCGTTGAGTTGTACCTATTTGGAATCATTGTTACATGTTATCCCTTTAATTGTTGAGTTACTCTTATTTTTATTTTTTTTAGCTAAATAAGAATTTTATTAATAGAAACATAACACAAAAGTGGAGTGGTACATAAATCTTACCTCCAATACAAGAGTAAATGTATACTTAGTATGATAACTAAATATACCTAAAATGTGGTAAGGTGTTAGACCTAAGGTAATGTGGCGATTGTCTATTTTAGAGTGATAGACGATCGCATGTACAAAAACAGAGTGACATTGTTCTAGTTCAGCTATACAAAAAAGTACATATGCTCCTGCTTCTACTGTTTGATTTAGGGAAGTGGTCCATTGTATGTACATCTGATATCCAAAAAAGATTTCTAGAGTCCTCAAAAGAATGACAAAAGACCGCAAGCTATCTTCAATTTTTCTTTGACTTTGTAAAGAAAAGCCAAGTTGAAGATGACTGTTTAAGGTGGAGTGATTATTGTTGTTGACTGTGTGTTGGGCTTGCTGTAGTAGACTATTTGTGTGTTTCCTGTGTCTTCCTTTGAATAGTCCGCTTGGCTTGGATTTCAGTTGGGAGTTGCTGTTTTTTCTTGTCTCAGTCTGATGATGTTCTATTGTTGCTTTCCATTCTTGTGTTGTCTGCTGGCTAATACTGCTGTGGTGCTGACTGGAGTCATATTTCCATTGTTGCACTGTATTTGGAGGTGTTCATGATGATTGCTAAGGTTGCAAGAGATTGAGCACCAGGGGTACTAATACCATACCTTGCAACTGTAGCAACAATCTGAACCCATTCAAGTTGCCTACAGTATGAGGGAGGGTGCTGGTTTGCTGGTATTCTATTGACTCTGCTGCTGTGTCTTGAGACTGCTGTTGTTTTGCTTTATGCCTGTGTAGATCCTTGTTCCTGTGCTGCTTTGAGATAATTGGGGCTTTGTGAATTATGATGGCTTTAGTCTGTGTTTATGTGACTTGAAGCTGCTGCTGAGTTGAGTGTTATCTGTGCTTATCCTTGTTTATGAACTGCTTTGTGTTGGTTGAATGTTTGTGGAATGTGAGTGCTGGGGGAGTCCATGATGGTTGAATTGGATTGTTGTTGCTCTTGTATTTGTGCTTCCTCTGCTGGTAATATGCTGGCTGAGTTTCTATGTCTTGAAACTGCTGCTGATGTGCTTTACTCCTGTGTATATCCTTGCTCCTGTGCTGCTTCTGGTGAGAGTTTGTTGGTGTTTCAGTTTCCTGTGTTGGCTGTTAGCTTTGTGAATTGCTGATGTGCTGCTGAGTAGAGTCAGGTTTCCAGTATTGCAATGTGGCTGGGACTGCCCAAGATTATTGCTGTAGTTGCATCAGATTGAGCACCAGGGGTGCTAATACCATACCTTGCAACTACATAAATAATCTGGACAACTTCAAGCTGCTTACAGTATTGTGGAGGGTGCTGGTTTCAGTGGTGAAGATGATATTTATGTTTCTGTTATTTTGGATTCTTGTTTGCTCATAATGATATGGCAATTGTCTTTGATTTGCATGCTGATTTGAATGCTTTGTGGTCAGGTGATCTGCAGAGTAATGCTTCTTTTGATTATATGTTAAGTGTGCTTCTGGCTGCTATAGTTGTTGCAGGCTTTATGATTACCAGTCCATGTTGTTGTTTCTGCTAAGTTGTGTGCTGATTGGGTACCATTGCTTTATGTTGATAGAGAATGTCCATCTTATTGCTCCTGTGTTGCTGCTGTAGTGTAGTAGTGTGCTTGCTAAATTCTGTGTTGTATGCTAGCAAGGGTGATCCATGATGATTGCTGTGATTGCAATGGATTGTGCATTAGAAATGCTACTATCTTACATTGCAATTGCAGCAATGATCTGGCCTCCTCCAAGTTATCTGTAGAGATGAGAACTTTGCTGAGATTGTGTTTATGTGTTAGCTGAGATAGTGTTTGTGTTTGCTGAGCTTGCTTGGAGTAGTTGGGATCCAGCTTACTAACCAAAGAGGCAATGTGATGCCACATTACTTCTTTAGTAGTAGTAGGATCTCTCACAGTGATTATCACTTCACTGCTGTTTGAATTCAAGGTGCTGGTGGTTAGAGAATTGAGCAGGTGTTGATAACAACCTCTAGCACGTCCTGCAAGAAGAAACATCATGTTAGATTGAAACCACTTCTCTAGTTTCTCCTCATTACAATTGTTGTGGTGATGCTTGTGGCGGCAGCCCTGGTGTAACATTGAGCCTGCAAACTGTCACGACCCGGATTTCCCACCCACGGGAGCCGTGATGGCGCCTACTAGTGAAAGCTAGGCAAGCCAGTCAATCGGACTAATTACCACATTTCTATTTACGAATTCATTACACCACAAATGCATCAACTGAAAAGCAGTAATTCAACAAGCGCAATAAACGCAAAGTTAATACTTTACACAACTATCTCCGATAAACTATCCACAACGGTCTACCCAAGATCTGGTGTCACAGGTTCATAGACTATTCAAGAGTACTACAAACAGGGTCTGAAGAATATAACAAAATGCTGTTTCTGGACTACATAGAAGAAACAGATACAAGAAATGGACAGGGGACTCCAAGATCCGCGGACGTTTGCAGAACTACCTTGGGTCGCCTGAAAATCAAAGGCTGGAAGCTTCCTACTGTTCGTAGCCTGCGGCACCGGGATCTGCACAAAGGAGTGCAAAGTGTAGTGTCAGCACAACCGACCCCATGTGCTGGTAAATGTCTGCCCTAACCCCGGCGAGGTAGTGACGAGGCTAGGACCAGACTCCAGATAAACCTGTGCAATTTTAAGCATATATGTATCTACAGCATAAGATAAAATACATAAACAATTTAAACGGGGAAAAGGAAAACATACATCGGAATACCAGACAAATAAAACGAAACGAATCATCAATGAATAAGAAAGAAAACTGCAATTCAGCCTTTAATACAATGAAATGTAATACAATCCACCCTTTTTCCTCCAGTAACCTCTTGTTGCAGGCTGCAACCCGTTCCCACTTACAGTAACCTCTTGTGGCAGGTGTGCCACCCACTCCCACATACATCACATCACGTGGCAGGCATGCCACCCGCTCCCACTTACAGTAACCTCTTGTGGCAGGCGTGCCATCCGCTCCCACATATATCACATCCCGTGGCAGGCGTGCCACCCGCTCCCACTTACAATACATATACTATGGTAGGCGTACCACCCGCTCCCACTTTCATAATATCTCGTGGCAGGCGTGCCACCCGCTCCCACTTTCATCATCACAACAATCACAAGAAATCCCGTCAAGGGAACAAATAACAGCAAACAATCATCCTGGCCAGGGGGAATTCAGCTATAACCAAACCAAACTTGACTCCTATTTAGCTCAATCAATGTTAGTACTCAATTACAGTCGAAGCTCTACAATTAACCTCCCAACCCAATTATCATTTTATTAACTCTAGACACGACTCTACTAATGTGACACTGGACCCCTTAAACCTCTACGAACTCCTTAGACACTACCCACAATTTTGACACTGGACCCTTTAAACTCCTACGAACTCCTTACCCAACTAGTCTAGTTAACCATCAGCTTTATACCGAATAAAAGAAGGCTAGAACCATAACCAAAAGGAACAACTAAAATGAAAAAACCTTGTGGTAGGCGTACCACTCGCCCTCAATTCACAATATCTTGTGGCAGGCGTGCCACCCGCTCTCACATGCAACACATCATACCAAATCAAGGATAATATTCAAAAATTCGAAACAATAGTCGCACGACTATTATCCATATACGACCCACGGTCATGCGTGACACCAACATAAAGACACTCGTCACCATGCCTATACGTTGTTCTCAACAAGGAGCAATTTAACAAACGAGACACGATTTCTAATCCCTCAAGCTAAGGTTAGAACAAACACTTACCTTGCTTAGCAATAACTTCCTAGACTTCAAAAAATTCTTCGAGCCCAACCTTTTATGGATGATCACGAACTTCAGGTGGACACAATCGGGGCTAACGAGCTACAACTTGGTAGGGTGCCTTAACTCAGCTGAAATTATTGGCACAATTTGAGCTGGGTCTTTGGTATTAGAGAGTGGGGTTCCTTGTAATAGATGTTGGGGTTTGAAGGAAGTGATTCTACGGTTGTTTTTCATCTTAAACGGGGGCTATTTTCCAGCGAGTTGCAGCTGGTTCTTGGTGGGTTTAAATGGGGAAAGCTGGGCTGGTAAATGGGAGGTTGATGACTATAATTTGGATATGTTTCTCATGGATTTTGGGGTTGTTTTCAAGGTGATTTGGAGGTTGATTTGCTGGGGTTTGAGGGTGTTTTAGTGAGTTTTTCTGAGGTAATTGACGAAATAAGGGGGGTTTTTGCATGTTAGGGTTCCTAGTTCCTATTTATAGTGGGTCAAAATTCGGGACGAAAATAAAATTTCTGGTGTCCAGAATGCGATCACATTCTGGTCACAAACTCAACGCATTTAAGACACAACATTTGGCCAAAGACTCTGTCTCACTCTGCGATTTCACTGTGAGATTTGCGGTCCGCATTTCTCATCGCATTTTTGACATAAAACTTATCCAGTTCTCTGTTCCAATCTGCGATACAGGCAGCGCAATTTGCGGTTTGCATTCTTGAAATGCGGTCCGCATTCTTGAAATGCGGTCCGCATTTCAGACAGCATTTCTGACATGAACCTTTGCCCAAAAATCTGTCCAAGTATGCGACACCCATGTAAGATATGCGGTCCGCATGTCTGAAATGCGACCGCACATCCTTCATTACTTACTTTTTTGAACTATTTTCTTAATTATAAGATTCTTAAGCCTCATGCCCCCCAAGAATGTTAAAATTGCATAATTACAAAGAGGGATTTGCACTTAAAACAAGCCAAGTCTAAAAAATTAGTCTCTTATGTGTTTCTACAACACATTGGGCCGTTACACAAACCAAAATGCATATGACTGCTCTTCATCATGGCCTCTCATTGACTTCTTGCTGGTGCGATACTTTGTTTGGTTCCAGCTGTGTACATGTAGAGTTAACATACTTGTTAGATCATTGTTTGGTCTCAACTACATGGTAGTGATCCATCTAGGTGGTTGTAACACTCCAGTATATGATGTTTCACAGCTCCACTCTTTTGCATCTCTACTGCTGTGTTTGTGATTTCCAGTAAGCTCATTTTCCTTAGGTAGAGTTAGTTCCCTCTGTTTCCTACCACCTTTACTCTTAGATATGGACATTGGATTTTATCACTATTAACCAGCCTTCTACTTTGTGTGTCTAGATCATCAAAGGAATGGCAATCTATAGGTCCATTATCCAGAGCATAATTTGCAATATGGTCTGCCAATCTGTTGCCTTCCCTGAGTGTGTGTGTTACTGTTGCATTGCATTTTGTCATCAAATCTTTGATTTTTGCAACAGTTTCCTGGATGGACCAAGCTACTCTCCGTTCTCCCTTTATGCTCTTTGGTAGCATCATTGAGTCGGTGTGGAGCTCTATCAGAAGGTGTTCATTGTGGACACAAAATCTTAGGGCCTCCACTATTGCCTGTGCCTCAGCTTCTGTGGTTGTGCTCTCTTTGATCTCCTTACTGTAGGCATGTATTACATCTCCCTCTTCATTCCTCAGCACAAAGCTAATGGAGCTTCTACTTGGGTTGCCCCTGGAAGTGCCATCTGTGTTGACTTTGATCCTCCCTTGGTTGGGAAATTCCCAGATCGCCTTAGTGTACTTCAAAGTGGGAGTATATTGTTCTATCATAACAATTATATCTAGCCATTTATGGGGAATGTTTTGGATTCCTGGCATTCTGACTTTAATAAGCATCTGAAGAGTAGAAGTAATTTGATAGATTACCCTATTGATAGTGACTGTGTCCCCATATTTGTAGCTATTTATTCTCTTACACAGATCCCATATAATCACTGAAGGTAAGGCTTGCATTATTAGTTTTAGTCGATTGACAACATCTGCGGTCCAACATTTGGTCACTGCTTGGTGAAAAGTGATCCTTGTATATCACTTCCTGCATTACCAAGAAAGTATCTCCAAACTTTATTTGCAGCATATGATGTAAAGAAAAGGTGTTGTCTTGTCTCTTCCAGTGGCTCTATACAACACCAACATTTAGAAGCCATGTGATAGCCCAGTTTTTTTAAGTAATCATCAGTGGTAATTTGTTTCTCCAGACTTTCCACATGAAGAAAGCAATTTTGAATGGTAATCCCTGCACCCAAATGTTTCTATAAGCATTGGAAGGATGATGTCCCTTTCTCAGGTATTCCCAGGCTGACTTGACAGTGAAGTCACCTCTGGTTTCAAGCATCCATACAGGTTCATCAAGCACACCTGCCATAGCTGGTGGTTTGATGTTATCCAGTATGTGTGCAGCAAGATCATTTGGTAGAATCTCCTTGATCTTCTCCTCATTCCAGTGACCTTCTTCAATCACATCCTGTATGTTTTGTACAGTCTCATCACATATGAACTCAGGTGGGGTAAAAAAATACAAAGCTCCCAGTCCTGTCCAGTTTTCAAACCAGAATAATGAAGATCCCATTTTAGGTTGCCAGAGGATTTGGTGCTCCATGATACTTCTGCATTCAATCATTTTCCTTCAGATGTGAGATCCACCTCTCCAAGGAACAATTATTGGATTGAGTTGTTTACAATACTTTTGGCTCATGAATGAACTCCATAAACTTTGTTTTGCTCTGAAGTTTCACCATAGTTTACAGAACAATGTTGTAGACATGTCAAGTAGGGATATCAATGGTTATCGTTGTTACACATTATCTCTCCCATTGTTGAGTTATTCTTGTTTGAAACCATTATTACTTGTTATGTCTTTCATTGTGAGCTCGTTCTTCCGTCTCTTTTTGTTTTGTAATTCTTGTGTTGATTTACTTGTCGTACTCTCGTGTTATTGTATTTATTATTGTTGTTGTTGTTATACTCAGTGTTGTTGAGCCGGGGGCTATGTGCTGTTGTGGTATTTTGAGGAAATGTTATGGCATATGGACACATATAGTGTGAGTTGTTATTTTGTGTTGTTAAGTTTTTGGCACTCGTGATATTGTTGAGAGAATTGTCGGGGTGTTTGCATGTGAGTTGTCCGTGGTATTGATATTGCACATGCGGCGTGAGAAGGTGAGCTATATATATGTGGGTTTGCGCATGTGGCGAGTCAAGGCGGGACTATCATTATGCGCGTGCGGCGGGACAAGGCGGGGCATTTACTTTATTGTTGCGGACGTGGCGAGACAAAGAAGGCTATGTCAGGGATGACTTGTGATGACCTGTGATGGCCTGGAGACATTGTTATTGATGACATTTGTGTAGCGGTGTGCCTACCTCATATGATTTATGCATTTTACGCTTTGTTGTGTTGTTTCCTATGTGCATCTGTTGACTCTTCTCTTACTTGTTGACTCGAGTTATGATAGAAAACTTGCACAAACATACACATAACTAATCCCTCATATTTGTTTAAGAAGATGAATCCTGATGTTTATTGATCATTTACATGTATTCTCGTTTACTTGCGTTATGAGATATGTTGGCACGTGAATTGTCCGTGCGGATATGAGATATTGTCACTCCCTTAGCAAGTGAGTTGTCCGTGCAGATATGATGTATTAATGGTATTGGCACGTGAGTTGTTCATGCAGAACGTGAGTTGCCTGTGCGATTGTGATTTGTAATGTAGGCACAAGATGTCAAATGACTAGGGTTCGTGATTTAGGACCCGCGAATTTTGGTGAGGAGGTGTGTCACCTCAGGAAAGTCTTGTATAAACCTTGTGTGAAAGCGGTCGTTTATATGGTTGCTACCTGTTCTTCCTTACTTGATTTCACCAGACCTTGACCGTATCCAGCTTACTCTATGGCGTTATTACTTGTTTTTTCCTTGTTGATCATTGTTGATTCTAGTTTTTCTATTGCAAGTATAGTTTTGTCATTCTTATCATGTTTAGCTTCATATTGTTCCCTGTTAGTTTCATATTCATATTTGTACAGGTTATTATGTCTAGTAGGTGTCTTGACTGTACTTCGTCACTACTCCACCGAGGTTAGTCTTGATACTTACTGGGTACCGATGTGGTGTACTCATGCTACGCTTTTTTCTTATTTTTGTGCAAATCCAGGTACTGCGAAGTTTATTGACCACTAGATAGTTGATCAGATATTGCTGCGGAGACTTCAAGGTATACCTGTCGTCACGTTCGAAGGCCTCGGAATCATCTTTTGAAGTTATTTTGTATAGTTTATTTTGTATTCCGAAACAATTGTATGTAAAGATTCTCTAGTAAACTCTGTAAAGCTTATGACTAGTACTAGCGGTTTTGAGATGTTGTATATCATGTTGGGATTGTTGGCTTTATATAGCAATACATTATTCATGTTCAATAGTTTTTTTTTGATAATTCTGTTATTAATTATGTAAGTGTTAGGCTTACCCAGTTGTAGAGACTAGGTGTCATCACGGCTTCTCCGGAGAGATTTTGGGTCGTGACATGAATTAATCTGAAAATGGCCTTTATTGTGCTTCTTTTAAAAATACTTGTAATTATATTGGAAAATAATTTATAAAATATTAAACAAAGATATAAAAAGTTAGTTTTATGAAAAATCAGATAATATAACATAACAAATTATGCATAAAAATATAAATGTATTATTCTAACAAAAAAAAGAAAGATAACTAACTATAATAAGCATGACTACTATTGCAATAATATAAATATAATTAAATCATAGAGAAATACTATTTGGAGAATTAAATAATGCACATAGAGTAAACTAAGAGATAAAAATATAATATTTGGAATAAAGAAATATAAAAATATTTAATTAATTATAATAGGATATGCTATTGCTGTAAATAACATAAAATGATCTAATTATGATAAAATTATAAAATACTATTTAAAATGTTGCGTAAAATATATATGAAATACTCTAAATACAAATAGTTATATTGATTAATCAATCAATCATAAATTAAATTAAATTATAATAACTTATCCCAATATTTGTCAAAATATTAAATTAAATTTATTATTTACTATAAAATACACATAAAATACATAAACAAAATTGTTTGCAAAACAAGTACTGTAATTATAGTTTTAAAAAGTCATGAGAGAATATTAAATGGTAAAATTACTATTTTAAACATGTGACCGAGAACAATAACACAAAAATATAATATAAACAGTACTTAAGAAATTATGAAAAATATGAGTGACCCAAAGGAGCTGAATGATATTTTAAGAGGACAAAATTGAGGATCAACATCCAGTTACCTATGCACTTATAAAATCAGACGGCGTTAATGGCTGAAACAAACACAACAATGAAAATCAAATATGGTTATCGGTTGATTGTGTAACATATGGTTATCTCGATATACAATAAAGTTTGACGGTTTAAAGATATCAAACCTACTGACTGACCGAGTATATCCAACATATGTTCATTACAGAAAGTTCAAAGAAAAATATACTTATCTTGATGTAATTAATCCTTACTTGCGAAATCACTCCCTTTTTTTGCATGTATTTACTAATACGATTATTTCTCATTAATGTGGGGGACTGTTAAATTTTTAAATGGTGTGAATATGAAATGGAAGATGCACCTTTTGGATTTGAGCTCTCCATCTCACCATTTCATTCCCTATAAATTTAGAGGCTTGACCTCATTTTTTATACCCCAAAAATCTGAAAGGACTCTCCCCTCTCTCTTCTGCATATTGTTTAGTTTTCATAGCAAAATAGTAAGTGTCAGTATGATTTGCTGTCATTTGTTGAGTGTGCTAAAATTCTGCAATTTCGATTGCCATTATTGTAGTATAGTGCTACGTTCTATCTTGCAAGGAATTAATTCAATCCTTCCACAATTATGAGGGGGTTATGTTCCTTAAGTAAACACATTTTTAAGGAAACCTGATTTTCCAGTCATCGCTCTTAGTGCTGACGATCGAATAACCTCCTATCGTGAAGGTTGTTCGTTCGTCTACACTTATCCCATCAACTTAGGGTTCAAGCCTCCTATTGATCCCGCACCTATCCCCTTAGATACCGTGAATGTTATTGGAAACCTGACTTTCCAGTCACCGCTCCTAGTGCTAATGACCGAATAACCTCATATCGTGAAGGTTATTTGTTCGTCTACACTTATCCCTTCACCTTAGGGTTCAAACCTCCTATTGATCCTATGATCATTGGATTTTGTCGTTACTTCCTGTCACGACCCCAATTTCCCTCCTTAGGATGTCGTGGTACCTAGTATCTAAGACTAGGTAAGCCTAACATTTTACAATAACTTAACAAGAATAATCAACAGGAATAATAAAATAGACTACAGAACTCATATAATCTTCAAAAATAGAATCTCAACAACTTTCCCAAAACCGGTGGAACTGAGCCATAAGCTCTACAGAGTAAACTAAAATTTCTACTACATCACTGTTTGAATGGAAATACAATAGGAAGTAAAGATAAAGGGAGGTGACTCCGAGGCCTGCGAACGCCGAGCAAGCATACCTTGAAGTCTTCGTAAAGCATGTAACAGTCGATCACTAACGTTCAACACGAGTTGACGTACCTGGATCTACACAAAAAGACGTGCAAAAGCATAGTATGAGTACACCACAACGATACCTAGTAAATATCAAGTCTAACCTCGGTAGAGTAGTGACGAGGTCAGGTCAAGACACCTACTAGGATATAATAATCAGAATTAAAACGTAATGACAAGAAGTAATGGAAGCAGAGGAATAAGTAATATGAAACAAGTTAATAACATAGACTAATGATAGGATTCTAAGCATAGAGATAACAACAAGGAAGTGATTGAAAAGAACCACAATGTTCATGTATGCACAATAACTGATAGAACAAGGAATAACAAAACAATAAGAAGTGTTCCCACCAAAAAACCTTTACAACATGAGATAAGCAACAACAATCACAACAATGTACCGCCTCGTGTACAATAAGAATCACCACCGAGGTACCCCCTCGTATATAACAACAATCACAACGGAGGTACCTGTCACGACCCAATTACCAGTATAGGTCGTGGTGGCGCCAAAAATCGTTGTTAGGCAAGCCAACGGTGAACTACTAACTTAATTATTCATTTTATTATTTCCGAAATTGTGAATTTTATTAGATAAAGAAATTAATGCATTTAAATCATGGAAGCTTACTATTTAAATAAAATAGATAATAAAGGTGTGTAAGTACTAAGCAAAACCACAAAAAATTCTAGAACATCCCAAAACCCAGTGTCACAAGTGCATGAGCATCTACTAAAGAGTGCAATAATAATACAACATCTCTCTAGAATATAAAATAGACAGGATAAAGTAAATAAATAAGATAGAGACTCTGTGGGCTGCGGTGCGTAGTATAGAAAGCAGCTCACCATAAAGTCCTCTCATCACTTGCGCCTACGCGCCAAGATGGCCACCAAATGAACCTGTCAGATCCTGCACATTTAGTGTAGGAGTGTAGCATGAATACGTAAATCAACGTGTACCTAGTAAGTATCTAGCCTAACCCTGGAGAAGTACTGATGAGGGGTCGACATCGATACTTACTAGTGGTCCAAAAAAATCAATATGATAACTCAAAATAGATATGAAGCAACACAGTAGTAGTAAGGAAAAAACTGTAACTAACATAATCCTCAAAAAATTTCTTTTAACGATATAAATCTCTCAAATCACATGTGCCATCTCAACAGATCTGAAACATCAAGTGCAAACTCAAACGGATAAGGAATACCATATAAAATGCAAGGCCTCAATAGAAGAGCGATATCGAGAATATTCGAACTGCTAGTGGTATAACGTACGATTATAACGAGGTTGTACGGTCCGGTACAGAGTGTACACTACCGAGGGTCGACCGGCGCAAACTAGATAAGCATCTCAATGTACTGCTGAGGCATTGGGCCCGATCCACAAGAAAGGAAAAAACTGATCGAATTACGAGCCACGTGTCTGCAACATAGGCACGGGAGCATAAAGTAACCATGATCTTTTTCTGTTTATTAAATATCTTTCTAAGAAACTCAAGGTGATAAGCTCGACCTAATATATACCAGAATGATTTCAATTATAAATTCAAGTTATTAAACAAGCAAATTGAGTTCAAATAATTTAAATATTACATGATAAAGTCCTAAGTCTACCCGGACATAATTATGCTTTCAGCTACATACGGAGTCTCGTCGCCTCTTGTGTACATAGCATCCACAATTAGTAGCACATAACAATTTAATACCTACGGGTAGTTTCCCCATTACAAGGTTAGACAAGAGACTTACCTCGCTCAGAAATCCGATAACCAGCTCCAACGCCTCTCTAACTCCTCAAACCGATGACAAACGATCCGAAACTAATCAAACAATGTGTAAAGCAATTAAAATATACTCTAATACTCGCTATTTAACAATTTGTAACAATTCTCAACTCTGCGTGAAAAGTCAACAAAGTCAACCCCCGGGCCCACGCGTCTGAATTTCGAAAAATATAAAAAATAAATATTAACTATAACTTACATAGTATATATCCATAAAATCATCCAATTTCATCCACAAATTGTCCCTCAAATCAAGGATTTACCATTTCATAACTTTGGGGCTCAAAACCCCAATCTCTACCATCCAAATACGTATAAAAATAATTAAAAAATGAACATAATCATGGAAAAACATCAACATATAGGTCAGATATGTACCCCCCCCCCTCAACCCCTTGTTGAGACGAGAACGCCGCCGCAAAAATCACCTCAAATGGAGCTCCAGAACGCAAGATATGCTCAAAATACTAAAATGCTTGGTCTGCCCATTTAAAACACTGTCCAGGTGATTTTTTGTTCTTCTCCTACACGGGACACCTAGGGTTTGCGAAGAGAAAATTTTCTCATTGACAGGTCAATCTAGAAGTCTTTCTTCACGTTCGCAGAACCTCTCTTGCGTTCGCGAAGAACATAGGTTCACACTAGAAACTAGCAATCTATCCCGACACGAAAATGGGCATAACTCCCTCATACGAACTCAAAATTCAATGATTCTTGTTGTATTGGGTCCGTTATTACGATACGGATCTAATGGTTCAATCTAATCACAAATTAAAGGTAATTTTATCAATATACTACCCTTTATACCCAAAGAAATGACGTCGAAACATCAAATAAGAGCGCGACACAACCCAAACACATCCGAAACACACCTGAGGCCCATGGGACCCTGTCCAATCACACAAACCAGTCCCAAAACATAACACGAACCTACTCGGGGCCTCAAATAACACCAAGCAACATCAAAACCATGAATCGCACATCTATTCAAGCCTGATGAACTGACTTTTAACTTTAAAAACTCATGCCAAACCATACCAAATTAACCCGGAACGACCTCAAATTTTGCATGCAAGTCCCACATGACATAACAGACCTATAACAATTCCCTGAACCATAATCTGTATAAGATATCAACAAAGTCACCTCTAAGTCAAATCAATTAACCTTTTAAACCTTCAATCTTCTAACTTTTGCTAAAAAGCATCAAATCCACCTACAGACTTCCAAATTCAAATCCGGACATATGCCTGAGTCCAAAATTATCGTACGGACCTAACAGAACCGTCAAAATTCCGATCTGAGGTTGTTTACTCAAAAGTTAAACTTTGGTCAACTCTTCCAACTTAAAGCTTCTGAATTGAGAAATATTCTTCCAAACAAACTCTGATCTTCCCAAAAATCTAATCGACTACACGTGCAAGTCATAATACTTCAATTGAAGCTACTCAAGGTCTCAAAACGCTGACCAACATGCTAGAGCTCAAAACGACCACTCGGGTCGTTACATTCTCCCTCACTTAAACATTCGTTCATCCTCGAACATGCCAAGAACCGTTCCAAAGTTGCCCATAATCATTGTTTAACCCTCGTGCACTTACACATGCCACCACAACCCATATGAGCACGTTAGCTCAATCCTGACTAAAGATCCTTCCTGCTACCTTAGCCCACAAGCCTTAGAGCCAAATCCCAACCTCTAGAATTCTCTACCAGGTCTAATCCTAACATAACAACACCATATCAAACTGAATACGCTGAATCAAAACATGATCATGCACCCATGCTAAAATCACACAATGCACCATACAATTCGTATGTTCATAATAACATCCTCAAACTACAATAGTTGTAAATTCACAAACCAGATGCCCGTAGCATACCTCATAACACATATAAACCCCATCTCAACCCTCACAATACTGCAATGATGAAAGAGATATACAGGAACTCATAACCAACCATCAAATCAATAACTCATGGACTCTCTTCGCTTGACAAGAACCATTGCCTGATTTTGAACCGACAAGTGACATTTTCCTTTTAATATACATTGTATAATTCTGATTGCACTGATTTCAAGTCCAACAACCTCGTTTCGCCCAGTACAAGCTGCTCGGGCAGTAAGCCACCTCAAACACCGTCTAAAATCTCATACAACATCGTCAATGCACCAACAAGCCATAACTCTAATACAACCAATTAAGGACAAATGAACTCAAGTAAAGAACTATCCAGCCCGTGTGGCCCAATGAATGCTATGAGCCTATCTTAGAGATGCGAAAACAAGGTACACAAAAGAAGTATATGGAATCGTACTGAACACCTCATTGTTGCGGCGCGCAACCCGATCCACACATAATACCGTTATGGTGTGCAACCCGATCCAAACATGATTCTATTTCAGCGTGCAATCTGATCCAAACATGATACTAATGCGGCATGCAATCCGATCCAAATGTGATATTGTTGTGGCGTGCAACCCACTTCAAACGTGATACTGTCGCGGCGTGCAACCCCATCCAAACATCATGCCTTGTAGCAGCGTGCCATCCGATCCACACATGACAATCAATAACGAAATACCCATCAAATAGTAATGCTTATACCCACGAAATGCCCGAATATCAACCACAAGCATGCCAAGAGCAAAAATACAACCCTGGGAAGACGGATAGCACCATGCGCTACAAAACCCAAGAACGGCTAAGGTGCAATAAATGACCTGCATCGCAAGAGTCATCTTGCTCATATAACACCACCAGCTACATGGGGCCACAACACATGTACGAATAATCAAGTTGTCTCTACACCCGCATGGCATAATAGAGTATTACATAGATAGCTGATGACAAGAATAACATCCGATGCCCGAAGACTCCTCCATAAGCAATGCTATACTGAATGAACACATTCGACCTGATGTAGAGCATACATTCACGTTAGATCTACCAACGGACCTCAAGTCGATTCCGACCCATACTAGGCCAACAACCTTCTAATGATCCATAATGACCCTATTCATGACACATACGAGCAGCCGTCCAATCCAGAACAAACTTCAAAAGTGCACAACCAAAGGGATAGAGTACCTCTCAGGCACATACTCTCTCATACGCGATAGTACCAGAATCTCCATTCATGATTTCAACCCTTACAAATCAAATGACAAACACATCACACTTATACGATCTTCTCGTGGGATATACTCCTTCGGCCTTACCGCACCAGGTAAGCAAAATCTGCGAATCTATGTCTATCAACCATACTATTACAGTAATGCAAATCAAGAATCCATAAATCAATACGCAATGCCTCTTCCACATAACACCATTCTCACGTGACACAAAAATAATGCCAACATATTCCAAACATCTGAAATTTGTCCCCAGCTCTTCCGAGCTCGTGACATTTCGTCAAAACTGGATCGTAACCTTGATCCTCAAATTCCAATTTCATACCGCTCACTGCACCTATCACGCTGCTCGCGAAAGTACAAGAATTTCATCATAACTCCTAAATCACCAGTAGAATAAACATTTCATCGGCTAATATCTTTCACTTAACTCATTTTAGAAGAAGAACCGCGACAGATAACCAACTTCTCATAGCTGCAAAGGAACAAGAACTCAAGTCGTGTTCTAAACCGTCAGAACTTTTCAGGGACCCATTTACACATAATCTAAACCATCAGAATCAAATACCTCCAAATCAATCAAATTACGAAGGTTGTCAAGCACGCATGTACAACCACGAAACACGTGTATAGCTTAACACACCAAAGGAACTAATCATTTCCACAACCATGCTGATTCAAACCACAACTACTTGACCCAACTTCTTCCAATTTACTCTTGACTTGCCTTCGTAATAACAATAGCTCTATTCAAACACAACGGAACTCAAACAACACTCATCTCGAGTGACCCAAATCACTAGATCACATTGTCTCAATACCTACAAACCATCCCATACTCTCCTCATGTACACAATAACATCTCCAACTAGTACACCTGTTCTGAAAGACGTTCCACGAATCCAAAGTTGTTTCTCCCATTTCTCCAACAGTGCACCGCAGACCCGATGATAACATAGAATTCCCCAAGCATTCTTAACACTCTACTGCAAAATCCCGATATTTAACCACATACGAACCCAAAATCCTTAGACACCACGCTTAAATACTTGATCCCATAAGAACCACCATTGAGAGTCACCCACTCCGACTTGGTCCAGAATATATAACAAAACTCTAGTGTGCTGTTAGCATATGAACACCCCCCAAAGAAGCAACCAGATGAATTATTCTCCTTGTACATCACATCCATTAGGAGCATAAACTTTGATACATTCCAAAATCTACACATGAATCGATAAGGCGAAACATAGCACACATTCATCAAGTTCTTTGCCTGAATTTCTTTTGATGTTTTCTTTGCTTAGTCATAATTGATCCACCAATGTGCCGATAACCAGATATTACCAAGGCACATAACCACATGACTTAATCGTAGACAGTAGGCTCCCTCACTAAGCTTTAAGCCACAATTACATAAGTCCAGAACACACAATGACTCCTCCTCCTCAATTACCATGATCTCCCACCGTTGCTCAGCAAAAATTCTCATAAGTTCTTGTTGCACTAATAATAACACATCCCGAATTACCATCCCTTATCACACGCTCAAACTTCTAACAGTCGTACCATCTTCTTCAAGCGATCCAAGCTCACATCGCAGTATATGAATCCAATTGGATAGAAGTCAGAACTCTTCATAGAAACTTCATCAAAAATCACGCAACAACTAACTTGCTCACAGGAGATAGCCCACCTCTGTAATTCCATATGGACATCTTCCAATGACACTGCCCTAGTTACAACTACCACGAAATCAGTAAACCTCCGTGTCCACCAGCTGTAAGAGTCTATTCATTACCCATTAGCACCAACTGAAGGTCTAACAATATGTTCCAAAACTCGAAGTCATATTGCATCCCAAAGCGATACTCAAGCTTTCACGCCACTCTTCATTCCAAGAAAACTCCTTTCCGTCATATTCCAGCTTTCTCCATTCAGCAGCCACCATCCAAAATTAAATGCATAGGCTTAGTCATTACCCACCACGATCCCCAAATCGCTCTAAACTTTCTCAAAGTATGTGGCTATCCTACCACAGAATCCATACACTAATCTGCCACTCCTACTTTGGTCAAGCCATCTCCTTAAGCGACTTCTCGACCTCTGCTGTTCATACTTGACCTGTTAGCAATTCAACCACCGCAAGACAACCCCTACTATGTCTTTCCTCCTCCTTCGCTGCCAAAATATTGCCTCAGATCACAATCCTTTATAGCACCCGAATGGATAAATTGCCACCGAATCTATGCCTCCATAAAGATCATCTCTCTCGATCCATTGACATTAGAAACACCGATTCGACCATGAAGCCGCCATACATCAGCATTTCTGACAGCCGCCCCGAAGACAAATCAAAGGAGACCATAACATCGATGAGCCTTAATACATACCAACAAGGATGACGACACCACATCAGAGTTGTGATTAAGAACAATCAATTAACGCCAAATTAAAACCGACTTATTCCTAAGCGATTTTATTAAACAAGGTTTAAAGCCTTGAGTCATTGTTATTTATTTCTACCAAATTCTATCGCACTTTTCCAAGATAAGATAGAATTAATTGGCGTTCGTCAATGTTTGCAACCACTAACAATTATTTAAAGAACAAGAAATAAATAAATATCAATCTTCCATCGAAATATCATATTCAATATCAAAATCTCAACAACATTCTACGCGTTTGAATTTAGCTACTCATGCTGAAAATTGAAGAATAAAGAATAGTGATTGTCATCATCTTACAAAATAGAAGGTAATTGATCCCAAAAGCTTCAAAAAATTCAAACTAGTTAATTGCCCGTACTTTGTACTCTCAATTCTCACAAGATGTCCCTCACAAAACCCTATTAAACCTATTTATAGAGGCCCAAAACCCGAGGCGAATTTCGGACTGGTTTGGCCTTGCTGTAATAATGCGGACCGCATTTCTGTCGCAAAACAGAAATGTGGACCGCAAATCTTCATTGACTGTCGCAGGTTTAACCCAAGAGTTTTTCCTTCATCACATTTTGGTTTGGGTTCGCATGTTGATTATGCGATCGCGAAATGCGATCGCATTCTTAACTCTGATTTTCACCCAGAAACTCTGTTTGCATTTGCGATTTCACATTGCTATTTTGTGGTTCGCATTCTTGTTTTGCGGTCGCATTTGCGACCGCATTCTCGACCTGAAGAATTGCCCAGAGTTCTGTCCTTGTTTGCGATCTGTTTGTGAAATATGCGTCTGCATGTGCTGTTTGCGACCGCATGCTCACATTTGCGATGCTTTTAACTTCTTTTCTTGTTTTCAGTTGGCTTTTGAACTCTTTTCCGTGCTTCTGGGTCCTTACACTCGATGTACTGCAAATACACTAAAATTACATAAGTATCAGTAGAATTTACACGTAAAACAAGTTAAACTTTAAGCAAATAGTATCAAAATGTGCTGAAATTACCCGGCACATCAACACCCCCAACTTAAACTCTTGCTTGTCCTCAAGCAACTAAAACGATACTATCCTAGTCTAGACTCTACTTATCAAACATGAAACAATACTTACTATGGACGGTGTTTGTTGTTAGTATCTCAAGTATATCTCTTTGAACATTGTACCCTCCTTGAATCATCAGTATATTCAAGGACAACTAATCAGATCGTGAACTTTGAGCCTCAACAAAGTAACTAAAGGCTACCTTCAGCTGAATACACTTATGCTTTACTCAAAACTCAACTTTCTATCAACCTAGCAGCTTATGTACCCTCGCTGGAAAGAAAGTCCCACTCTCACAATATTTATCCTAGCAATACAAAGGGACTAAAGTGCAAATACACTCACTCTCCGAACAAAATTTCAAGTGTCGCCACACGCCATACCATAGGCTTGCCCTTATTTTAATTCGTCGCCTAGTTCTAAGAACACTCGGTTGGAAATCACATAAGGACTTTGTAAGCTTGTAATGTAGGTTTAAGGAAGGGTAGGATATATATTTAGATAAGAGTGGCTACATCCTCCTTGAACACTAATTACATTCTTCTTTCTTTTAACATTTTGCTTCTTTTCAAACCCATAGCCTCAATGGCGTTTAGTTCCCACATTGTACCCGCCTTAAATACCTCTCTAATCTATTTCAAAGCTCCATTATTGCAAATACATACATAACTATTTATGATTTTTTTTGTTTCTTTTCTCTTTTTTTTTCTTTTTTCTTTTTTTTTTTTCTTCTTTGGAGCTTTCATAAATTCACATTAGCATTTTGAGGTATAGGCTCTCACCCTCAGTTCACAGCCTTATCCATTTCCATTTTGACCCACACCCCCAACTTAGGCTTTTAACCATGTTCTTAATGTTCAAAGAGGAACGGGTTCAAAAGAGATCATTGTTTTACGAACGGGAAAGGTTTGTAATGCGGGGGCCAAGGAAAAGGCTAAAAGGCTCAAATAGGGTACTAGTGATATTATTTATGCACAGTTAGGCTGAAAAGGCTAGAAAGGTTTCATAAATAAGCAAGGAATGCCTAAGATCCTCTCTCCAACTTAGTGTACTTATAATAGGCGTCGAAAAACCAACCGGGCAAGTTCTAGATGGCAGAAGCGAACACAAGAACTATTTAAACAAGGAGCTCACACATATTGGCACACAAACAGTTCGGTTAACATAGTTTACAGCTTTAGAGTTCACATTTGGTCACTCGAGGCTTTCCTCGTGCATACACACACGATTCTAGGTATACCTAGAGTTACAGAGTGAGCCTCAAATTCACATACGTGATTTGTTAACAAGGGTGTCATCTACACACAGATTTACATACTTGATACTAAACAATTTCACCATCCCGGTCAATATATCTCATTTTAATAAACCTAGTTCTACTATTACACCCTTGAAAAAGAACCCGGCAAAGAAAAACAAGGGGATTTTATTGACAAACTTCATTATTTTATTGACAGACTTCATTTCACTAACTATTTAACTATAACAGCATATATACATAAATCATTAATCATCACTACATATTGTACAATTATCAATGTCACTAAACTTGCTAGAAAATAGATTACATACACAGATAAGGCTCTCACCCCCGACCAAAATCATGCATTGTCCCCAATGCATAAGAAAAGAAGATAGAGTGCAAGGGGCTCCCTGGGGCGCATTTGCACGAAGAGATTCAGTAGCCTAGGCATCCTTTGGAGCTGCAGGAGGGCTGTGGGACTGATGTGGAGCAGGTTGTGGGCCGCGGAGCTGCTAGCTTCGCCCACTGGTGGTTGTGTGGCTGATGAGTCTACAAGGGCAGCCACGTCCGCTAGCGATTTCTGGATGGCCCTCTCAATGTCTGCGTGCTCTTCTTCCTCCACAGTTGGCGCAGCAATTGCTTTGCCCTTTTCCTTAGGGTCATCACCCTCAGTGGACCATGAACTTGCATCCTCTGATTCTTCCCCTTCTAATTCTGATGACTGTCCCGATGTCTCGTCATCAGTGGCATCTACCGGTACTGGAGGAGCGGGAGGATGAGACACTTTAGCAGACGAAGGTGCAATGTCTGCCATTAGCGCCGTAAAGTCCAGGCCCAAGTCTGGTGCAGCAATGTCAGCACCCTGGTCACCCTCATTGAGGAGGAGAGATGCTATGTCAAACTCCAAATTTTGCATTTTCTGGAGTTCGGTCTTCATGGATTTTACTTCCTCCCTCAGTTGGGGTAAACCCCTAACCTCACCTCTTGCAATCTGTTCAACCCTAAACTCAAGCTTGTGCAAACGATCTCCGAACAATATTTTTTGTTGTTGGAGAGCGGTCACTGACGTTTGAATAGGAGTCAGGGCCTGTTTGATCAGGTGGGGCAGGGTTTTCAAGAGTTGGTCCACTTTGTAATTTGCGTGATGAGCAATTAGACCGAGTCTTGAAAGGGCTGGCATTGATGATGAAGATGGACCAATGGTAGATGGAGGTGCAGTCTCTACAGCAGCAGTGGAAGTTTCTGGATCTTGGGGAGATAGTAGATTTTGGGAGTCAATGTCCTGAATTGGGGTCTCTGGTGGGGCAGCAGAATCACTGATACGAGTGATATCAATATCCCTCGTAGACTTTCCGAGTTTGTCTGCTTGTGGCAAGAAAGGAACATTCACCTCTTGGCAAAGGGTTGTGATTAAACTCGGAAAGGGGAGTGATGTGGCCCGCTGCGTTGCCCGGATGCCAATTTCTTGGAAAATGAGACTCCCCACATTAATTTTAATACCAGTCATAATACACGCAATGAGAAGTGCGTTCTCAATGCTGATATCCATTTCATTTCTGGACGGTATTAAATGGGAGGTGACGAAGTTTAGCCAATATTTTCCCTCCCTTGTGAGGTCTTCTTTGTAGATTTTCTTTCCAGGGTTAATCCAGGCAGGAGTCCCTTTGGCGATTACGGACGCTATCCATCCACGTTCTTGTTCTCTGTTGGAGTACTTGGAATCGTACTCAGCTGTGCCTGATTCCCAATCGGGGAAATAAAGTCCATTAATATGCTCATTGTCGCAAAACACAGCCTTACCCCGAACGTGGACGATGCCGGTGAATATTCTGTTGCGTCTATGGTACCCCGTTTTTGAAGCTCTGTAAGACGCATAGAATTCCTGGACCATCGACTCATTGTATTCTTTGGGGTCCGTAGTGAAGTACTCCTATTTTCTCGTTTTGATGTTTTTGAGAATATGAGGGTACTGTTTCTGTAATCCGTTCAAGCTTAACTTTTGCTCCCCCAAGATTTTCCTTTTTGTTAGCCCTTCCTTGAACAATGTTCTAGAACATTCAACCCTGAATCGAAGCTGAAGGTCATCACCGCGTTTCCGTCTGGCCTCAGCCACTAAATCAACTTCCGGTAAGCGTTCCTCCTCATCAGACTGGGAGGTGCTCGGCACATTTGATTCCACTCTTACTCGTTTGGGTTGTGCTGAGGTGGAAGCGGATGCTGGTTTTCTCTTTACGGAGTGCTTTTGGCTGCCATATCTGCATGAATGGGATATGTAAGCGACATTATCATCATTAGAGAAAAGCAAAACAGGAATAATCAACAAAAACTTACAGAAATGCAACGTGGTTTGCGGTCGCATATCCACTATGCGAACCGCAAACACGTCGCATTGCTATGCGTGCAAGGCAGATGGCATTCTGCGGTGGATTATGTGAATTGCATAACCACTATGCGAATCGCATAACCATCGTAGAATGTCTTTGTGCATAGTCCTGTTGGATACACACAAATGCGGTCGCATACTCGTCGCAAAGCGAGATATGAATCGCATATTCATCGCAGAAATTACTGGTGCTAACCAAATGTTCTACCGTGTTTGCTGTGGCTTTGCGGTCTGCATAGCTATTATGCGATTGCAAAGTCACCGCATTTGTTGTCTTCCTCAGATACCTAGGGTTTAGGGATGCGGTCAAAGTGCGGTCCAAATTTGATTTTGTGGACCGCAAATACCTTAAGATACACAAGTATGTTCATCCCTCAAGAATTAAAACCCTAGATTCTTGTCTTCCACCCCCAAAAATTCAAAAACTCCATTGAAACATCAAACCTAATCTTGCAAAATTAAAATTTAACATATAGCAAAGGTCGAACATACCTATGAAGAAGATTTGAGGACTTAGGACAACTGTTAATCGGCTTTTTGATGTTTGGTAAGCTTGCAATTTACTTTTCTCCGATGATGTCTATCGATGGTCGTTCTCTGTTGTGTTCTCTCTTCTTCTTTTTTCTTTTTTTTTTATATATACTTAGACTGAGGGATTTAGAAGAGGAGGGAATGCGAACACGTACCTGGCAGTATGCGATGGTTAAGTCATCGCATATTGTAAATGCAATTCGCAAAATAGATTACCTCACCACATTGATATCGTACTTTTAAACCAAATTCCCTGTCCCTGTTTGCGGTGAGAATGCATATCGCATAACTCAAATACGATCCGCGAACTGCTCTGCTTCGTCGCATTTATGCCAGCTATGCTTACTCAACTTTCTGCTTCTGTTTGCGGCACAAATGCGGTTCGCATATTGAAAATGCCATCGCATTTGTGTAGCATTTGTCGCATTGTTGTTTTTTTCTGCAGTTCCACGAACTCCTTTTCAATTTCTGTGTCATTTTGTCAAATTCCTGCATCTTAACACATCCTTGAAATAGCCCTAAGTACAAATATGATATTAAAACTTAAATAAAGATATAACTACAAACAAAAGTAAATGTTACCACACATGGGTTGCCTCCCATGAAGCGCTTGATTTAACATCGCGGCACGACGAAGCTAAGATGCCTCTGCAATCATTCCAAGGTTGGGCTTGGACCATCCTTTAGAGCCAGCTGCTCTACCAAATGTTTCTATCCATCCGCTCCCAAGTAGTGCTTGATTCTTTGCCCGTTTACCTTGAAGGTTCGGAGCCCATCCTCCGATGCTAATTCAACACCTCCAAAAGGAGAGACATCAACAACTTTAAATGGTCCAGACCATATAGACTTCAATTTCCCCGGAAATAGTTTTAGTCTTGAATTGAACAGCAATGCCAGATCCCCTGCCTTGAACTCTCTTTTTAAGATCTTTTTGTCATGGACGAATTTCATTCTTTCTTTATATATTGCTGCACTTTCATATGCATGAAGACGGAACTTCTCCATTTCATTTGATTGTGCTAGCCTTAGAGCTCCAGCCTCCGCCCAGTCCATTTAATCTTTTTACGGCCCACATAGCCTTATGCTCAAGTTCTACAGGTAAATAGCACGCTTTTCCGAAGACTAGCCGATAAGGGGATGTACCGATAGGGGTCTTGTACGCTATACGATATGCCCATAGAGCATCATCTAGCTTCTTTGACCAGTCGGTCCTGTTTGCATTCACCGTCTTTACTAGAATGCTCTTTATCTCCTTGTTGGATACCTCAACTTGACCGCTCGATTGTGGATGATAGGGTGTGGCAACCTTATGCTTGACCCCATACTTGTCAAGGAGACCTTTAAAGACTCTGTTACAGAAATGCGAACCCCCATCACTGAGAATGGCTCTCGGGGTGCCAAACCGGGTGAAAATATTCTTCTTTAGAAATGCGGTCACACTCCGAGCTTCATTGTTTGGTAAAGCAACGGCTTCTACCCATTTGGACACGTAATCCACAGCCACTAAGATGTTTTCATCCCACATGAGCTTATAAAAGGGCCCATGAAGTCAATACCCCAAACGTCGAATAGTTCGATTTCCATCACGAAGTTCATAGGCATCTCATGCCCCCTAGAAATTGGGCCCTGTCGTTGGCATTGGTCATAAGACATCACCAACTGATTAGCGTCCTGAAAAATGGTCGGCCAGTAATAACCACATTCCAAGATCTTTGCTGCCGTTCTATTCCCCCCATGATGACCCTCAACCGGTGCGTCTTGGCAAGCTTTCAAAATTTGTAGCATCTCTTCCTCAAGCATGCATCTCCTAATTATGTTATCCGCACAGACACGGAACAAGAAAGGTTCTTCCCAATAATAGTTTCGACAATCCCTCAAGAACTTCTTCCGTTGGTATGATTCAAACCCTTCCAGAATAAGATCGCTGACGATGTAGTTAGCAATGTTTGCATACCACGGTGCAAAGGAATTGGATAACGCAAGTATTTGTTCATCTGGAAATGCGTCACCGATTTCCAGCTCTCCTTTTTGTCTCCCCGATTCTTCAAGTCTAGATAAGTGATCTGCCACTTGGTTTTGTGTTCCCTTTCGATCCATAACTTCAAAATTGAACTCCTGCAGCAGTAAAACCCATCGGATTAGTCTTGGCTTTGCATCTTTCTTCCCCATCAGATAACGGAGAGCTACATGATCGGTGTACACAATTACTTTAGAGCCCAGCAGATACGCACGGAACTTCTCGAAAGCATACACAATGGCCAACAGTTCTTGCTCAGTTACAGTGTAATTCATCTGCGCCCCATTAAGTGTTTTGCTAGCATAGTATATTGGGTGAAGAACTTTATGTGCCTTTGTCCCAGCATAACTCCAATAGCTACACTGCTAGCGTCACACATAAGTTCAAAAGGCAGCGACCAATCAGGTGTGACAATAATGGGTGCCGTGGTGAGTTTTGTCTTCAGTTCCTCAAAAGTTGTGAGGCATTTCTCATCAAAGACGAACTTGGCATCCTTCTCAAGGAGTTTACACATTGGATTTGCAATCTTTGAGAAGTCCTTAATGAAACGCCTGTAGAATCCTGCATGCCCCAAAAAACTATGGACACCTTTTACGGATGTGGGTGGAGGAAGCTTAGAGATGATTTCTATTTTAGCTTTATCCACCTCTATGCCACGCCTTGAGATTTTATGTCCCAGAACAATACCTTCATCCACCATGAAGTGGCATTTCTCCCAATTTAGTACAAGGTTTGTCTCTTTGCATCGCTTTAGCACTTGTTTCAGATTCTTCAGGCAATGCTCAAAAGTTTCACCAACTACCGAAAAATCATCCATAAAAACCTCAAGGAAATCCTCTACCATATCGGAGAAGATAGACATCATACATCTCTGGAAGGTAGCTGGAGCGTTGCATAAGCCGAATGGCATTCGACTGAAAGCAAATGTTCCATATGGGCAGGTGAACGTTGTCTTCTCCTGGTCCTCCAAAGCTATGTTGATCTGATTATAACCGGAGTATCCGTCAAGAAAACAATAAAAGGACTTTCCCACTAGCCAATCAAGCATTTGATCAATAAAAGGCATAGAGAAATGGTCCTTGCATATGGCACTATTTAGTTTTCTGTAGTCCATGCATACCCTCCATCCGGTTACTGTTCTTGTTGGAATAAGCTTGTTTTTCTCATTTTTTACCACAGTCATGCCTCCCTTCTTCGGCACGCATTGCACCGGACTCACCCATGAACTATCAGCAATTGGGTAGACTACCCTAGCGTCCAGCCATTTGATTATCTCTTTCTTTACCACTTCCTGCATTGATGGATTCAGCCGTCACTGATGCTCCACACTCGGTTTTGTCCCACTTTCTAATTGAATCTTATGCTCACAAATTCCAGCAGGGATTCCCCGAATGTCCGCAATTATCCAACCAATGGCTTGTCTATGTTCCTTCAAAACTTGCAGCAACTGTTCCACCTGCACATCATTCAACAACGAAGAAACAATTACCGGTAAAGTATTATTTAAGCCAAGAAATTTATACCTCAAATGCGAAAGAAGTGGTTTGAGCTCTAATTGAGGTGGTTCGATAATGGACGGCTTTGCAGGAGGTGTAGCTCTATTCTCCAAATCGAGGGAAAGTTTTGGTGGAGTATAGGAGTAGTTGCCACGTCCCTCTAATGCATTCACCGACTGCATAAAGCCATCCATGTCATCACCATCGAAATTTACTAAGATAGCTGCCAATGCTTCACCTAAGCAGTGCTCTTCCATCTTTATCTCCACAGCATCATCTACTTCATCAACAATACTAATCACTGAAATGCTCTCGTACTTATTTGGTAACTTCATATCCTTACTCGCTTGGAAGGTAACTTCTTCGTTGTTCACTCGGAATTTAATTTCATTACGCTCCGAACACATAAGGGCTATTACAGTAGCTAAGAATGGTCTCCCCAATATAATAGGGATTTCCTTGTCCACAGCACCGTCAAGAATTACAAAATCAGCTGGTATATGAAATTTTCCAACTTTCACAATCACATCATCTACAATACCAACTGGTCTTTTGATTGAACGGTCAGCCATCTGCAACCTCATGCTCGTCGGCCTTGGCATCCCTAATCCAGCTTGTTTGTAAATGGCAAGCGGCATTAGATTGATGCTGGCCCCATTGTCACAAAGTGCCTTTGCAAAGTCGCGCATTCCAATAGTGCACGGAATAGTAAATGCTCCCAGGTCCTCCTTTTTCTGGATTGGATTTGTAGAAATAGTGGAGCTAACCCGGTGAGTCATATTCACCACCTCATTCTTGGTGGTTCTCTTCTTCGTGATTAAATGTTTTAGATACTTAGCAAAATCGGGCATTTCTTGAAAAGCCTCCAAGAACGGTATATTCACAGATAATTTCTTGAGAATATCATAGAACTTCTCAAACTTGCTGTCGTCAACTCTTCTCGCAAGTCTCTGAGGGAAAGGAGGAGGGGGTCTAGGAATCGACGGAAGAATGTTTGATGGTTCTTCTGCCTTTTCCTTCATCCTTTCTCGGGTCTCATCTCGGTTTTGCACAACCTCTGGAGTTTTAATTACTTCAGCAACATTAGGTTCTTCAACTTCGACTCCTTTTTCAAGTTCTTCCACATCAACTGCTTGCTCATTCTTTTCTTGCAATATCTTACCACTCCGGGTAGTGATAGCCATGATATGGGAAGTTGGGCCACTTTCACTTCGCTTTGGATTTGCAATCGTATCACTAGGGAGTGTTCCCTTCTGCTGTGGATATTGCTCACGAGAAAGATCTCTCATTTGCAATTCCAGCTTTTGAATTGCCGTAGTGTGAGAGCCAACCAACTCAGTCATGTTCTTCATGGAATGATCATACTTTTCTTGGTTTTGTAGTATCCTTTCAAGCATGCTCTCTAATTTAGACTCACTAGAGGATCCCTGATTCAAATACTGACCCTTTGGAGGAACATAAGGGTTGGAACTTCGATTTGAAAATTGTTATTGTTGTTCCAGTTTCCTTGGTTAGAGCCACTTTGGTCGTTTCGCCATTGATGGTGACCTTGCCCTTGTGGGTTTGGTCTCCATTGATTTTGCGAGCCTTGACCTTGGTAATGCTGCCTTTGGTACCCTCCTTGAGAATTATTAACATAATTTGCTTCTTCATAATCATCATTTTGCACCGGCTGCACATTTTCAACCGCATTCACCTTCTTCTTCTGATTTTTTGTGAAAAGCTTTGTCAACACATTGACATTTGTGGCAAGTTCCGCAATCACTCGGTCTCGTTCTTGATTTTCCTTGATCAAGTTGTTCATAGAAGGAGAGCCAATTGTAATTCCGCTTGTGAAATCCTCAGAATGCCAACCTTGGTTGTGTTTTGCCATTTTATCTAAGATTTTAGTCACCCTAGCGAAGGTTTTATCCATAAAAGATCTAGCACCTGCATTCTTCGCTATTGATTGGTTCATAGGATCCAAACCCATGTAGAATTTTTCCAGCACGATGGAATCTAGAAAAAATGGTTTGGAGACCTCACCAAGTATAATTTGAAGCAATCCCACGCTTCATGTAACTGTTCACCAGGTAGTTGCTTAAAGAAGAAAATTTTGTCCCTGAGCTCGGACTTCTTGCTTTGTGGAAACCATTTTGACAAGAATGTTCGGACAAGTTCAGGCCATGAACGTATAGAATTCGGAGGAAGATTCTGAAGCCATTTCCTCGCATCCCCAGCTAACGAATACTTAAAGCATCTCAACCTCAGAGCATCGACGGAGACATGGTTTTGCTTGTGCATCGCGCAAACACCCAAGAAATTTCTGAGGTGCTGTGTTGGATCGTCATCAGTGGAATTTCTAAAAAATCCCTCCGCTTTCAGCATCAGAATTAGTCCATGTTCCACCTTGAAAGTGGTAGCACCGATGGCAGGAGGTACAATAGCGTTTGTATCCTCAATATACTCCTCGATATCTGCAAAAGTATTTCCTTCCTCCTCTACCTCCACATCATCTTCATGGTCTGACATATCTCCCTGTCTACAACAACCAAAACAAACAGCGTGTAATCAAGTGGAATTAGACGTATAGTAAAGTATACACTAATTAGTAATTTTAGAACCGTATCCCCCGGCAACGGCGCCAAAATTTGATACGCTCAAATTACACCTTAAGAATAGTGTAAGCGGTCGGTGTCAAATATAATAACCCAACAAGGTTGGGGTCGAATCCCACAGGGAATAGGTGTGAAATGTTTATCTAATTAGTGTAATACTCGACTAAGTCGTAATTCTATCAAGCATTTCAAATAACAAAAGAGTATTGAACGTAAGGATAAACGAAAACTGATGTCAATATTGTGAATGTAAATAATATGAGATAAAGAAACCAAGGTTGTGTCCCCCTTAATGTAGTAGAATGCTCTTGATATTAATATTGACTATTTCCAACGGAAAACTTTCTTGATATGCAATTGATGTTTAATTTACTATCCAATATTTCCCAATAATTGGATAATATATCCTCTTTATGATTTTTCCAAATACAAAAGAGTTGTGATTAAGAACAATCAATTAATGCAAAATTAAAACCGACTTATTCCTAAGCGATTTTATTAAACAAGGTTCAAAGCCTTGAGTCTTTGTTATTTATTTCTACCAAATTCTATCCCACTTTTCCAAGATAAGATAGAATTAATTGGCGTTCATTAATGTTTGCAACCACTAACAATTATTTATAGAACAGAAATAAATAAATATCAATCTTCCATCGAAATCATATTCAATATCAAAATCTCAACAACATTCTACCCATCTAGGGTTCACAACCTCAGCGTTTGAATTTAGCTACTCATGCTGAAAATTGAAGAATAAAGAATAGTAATTGTCATCATCTTACAAAATAGAAGGTAATTGATCCCAAAAGCTTCCAAAAATTCAAACTAGTTAATTGCCCGTACTTTATACTCTCAATTCTCACAAGATGTCCCTCACAAAACCCTATTAAACCTATTTATAGAGGCCCAAAACCCGAGGCAAATTTCGGACTGGTTTGGCCCTGCTGTAATAATGCGGACCGTATTTCTGTCGCAAAACAAAAATATGGACCCCAAATATTCATTGACTGTCGTAGATTTAACCCAAGAGTTTTGCCTTCATCGAATTTTGGTTTGCGGTTCGCATGTTGATTATGCGATCGCATTCTTCACTCTGATTTTCAGCCAAAAACTCTGTTTGCGTTTGTGATTTCACATTGCTATTTTGCAGTTCGCATTCTTGTTTTGCGGTCGCATTTGTGACCGCATTCTCGACATGAAGAATTGCCCAGAGTTCTGTCCTTATTTGCGATCTGTTTGTGAAATATGCAGTCCGCATGTGCTGTTTGCGACCGCATACTCACATTTGCGAGATGCTTTTAACTTCTTTTCTTGTTTTCAGTTGGCTTTTGAAATCTTTTCCATACTTCTGGGTCCTTACACTCGATGTACTTCAAATACACTAAAATTACATAAGTATCAGTAGAATTTGCACGTAAAACAAGTTAAACTTTAAGCAAATAGTATCAAAATGTGTGGAAATTACCCGGCACATCAGCTTCCTATGTCATTTCTTCCATATTCTTGTTCCTCCACAATACTTTGATGGAAGCTATATCTTTTGTTCTCAGCTTGTGGACTTGTCGATCTAATATAGCCACTGCCACTTCTTCATATGATAGATCCTCTGTAACTTGTACATCTTTGATAGGGACGACTCGAGAAGGTTCTCCAATACATTTCCTCAACATAGATACATGGAATACCGGATGGACAAATTCCAATTCGGATGGAAATTCTAACTCACAAGCAACATGTCCAATTCGTCGAAGAATTTTATACGGACCGATATACCTTGGACTTAGCTTACCTTTCTTCCCAAAACGCATAACACCCTTCATTTGTGAGATCCTTAGGAAAACCCAATCACCAACCTCAAACTCCAGATCACGACGTCGGACATCGGAATAAGACTTTTGCCTGCTTTGTGCCATCCTCAATCGTTCCTGTATTACCTTCACCTTCTCAACGGCTTGGTGAATCAAATCTGGCCCATATAATTCTGTTTCACCGACTTCGAACCATCCAACTGGTGATCTACATCTCTCCCGTATAGTGCCTCATATGGGGCCATTTTAATACTGGCATGGTAGCTATTATTGTAGGCGAATTCTATGAGTGGAAGATGGTCATCCCAATTTCCCTTAAAATCTAGAACACATGCTCGTAGCATGTCTTCCAGTGTCTGAATGGTACGTTCAGCTTGTCCGTCAGTCTGCGGATGAAATGCAGTGCTGAGATTCACTTGTGTGCCTAAACCTTTCTTAAAAGACCTCCAAAAGTTAGCCGTAAATTGAGCTCCTCGGTCTGATATAAAGATATCAACACACCATGAAGCCTAACAATCTCCTTGATATACAACTTCGCATAATCCTTAGCCGTGTAAGTTGTTTTAAATGGTAGAAAATGGGCACATCTTGTAAGTCGATCAATTATCACCCAGATGGAGTCAAACTTATGATAAGAGTGAGGTAATCCAATAATGAAGTCCATATTAATCACCTTCCATTTCCAGGTCAGAATCTCTATATTCTGAAGCAATCCACCGGGTTTCTGATGTTCTATCTTTACTTGTTGACAATTGGGACACTGGGCTACAAATTCTGCAATAGACTTCTTCATGCTATCCCACCAATTCTGCTCTTTGACATCATGATACATCTTTGTCGAGCCGAGATGGATGGAATATCGGGATTGATGAATCTCATTCATAATCTTCTCTCGCAACCCTGCTACATTAGGCACATAATCGGCCCTGGTATCTCAATGCCCCATCTCCTCCAATCTCAAAAGCTGTAATTTTACACTGCTGAATGCTCTCTCTCAATCGTACTAAGATAGGATCTTCATATTGCCGTGCTTTTACCTCGGCTACCAAAGATGATTCTGATGTATTATGTACAGTAACACCTTCGTCATCAGAGTCTAATAATCTGATTCTCATATTGGCTAGCTGATGAAGCTCTTTAGTCAACTCCCATCTACCTGCTTCAGTGTGTACTAAGCTTCCCATTGACTTACGGCTGAGAGCGTCTGCCACAACATTGGCTTTACCAGGATGATACAATATCTCGACGTCGTAGTTTTTCAGTAATTCAAGCCACCTACGCTGCCTCAAGTTCAACTCCTTCTGATTGAAGATGTATTGTAAACTGTTGGGATCTATGTAGATGTTAACATGGACGCCGTATAAGTAGTCCCGCCATATCTTCAAAGCATATATTACTGCAGCCAATTCCAAATCATGGGTTGGATAATTCTTTTCATGCTTCTTCAATTGTCCTGATGCATAAGCAATCACCTTCCCACGCTGCATCAATACGCACCCCAAACCTATACCTGAGGCATCACAATATACCACATAACCTTTTGTTCCTTCGGGAAGAGTGAGCACTGGGGCGTATGTCGATCGATTCTTCAGCTCCTGAAAACTACGTTCACAAGCGTCAGACCATTGGAACTTGGTTGCTTTCTGTGTTAACTTAGTCAACGGTGCTGATATAGAGGAAAACCCTTCTACAAACCGCCTATAATATCCTGCTAGCCCCAGGAAGCTGCGGACTTCTAATGGTGTTGTAGGTCTCGGCCAATTCTTTACTGCATCAATCTTTTGAGTGTCGACACTAATACCCTCGTCTGATATCACATGGCCAAGGAATGCTACTGAGTTCAGCCAGAATTCACATTTGGAGAGCTTAGCATATAACTTATGATCCCGAAGCGTCTGTAATACTATCTGCAAGTGGCCCGCATGTTTCGCCTCCGAACGGGAATACACATTAATGTCATCAATGAATACAACCATGAACACATCAAGATAGGGCCTGAATATAGTATTCATGAGATCCATAAAAGCTGCTGGGGCATTTGTTAGCCCGAACGACATCACCAAGAACTCAAAGTGCCCATATCTTGTCCGGAAGGCCGTCTTTGGAACATCCTTCTCCTTAACCCTCACCTGATGATACCCTGAACATAAGTCAATCTTGGAGAAATACTTGGCACCCTAGAGTTGGTCAAAAAGGTCGTCAATTCTTGGAAGTGGATACTTGTTCTTTATAGTAAACTTATTCATCTGTCGATAGTCGATACACATCCGTAACGACCCATCTTTCTTCTGCACGAATAGGACTGGCGCACCCCAAGGTGAAGTGCTAGGCCTAATGAAGCCCTTATCCAGCAAGTCATTCAAATGCGCCTTCAACTCTCGCAACTCTGTCGGGGCCATTATGTATGGAGGGATAGAGATCGGTTGAGTGTCAGGCAACACATCAATGCTAAACTCAATCTCCCTTTCAGGAGGAAGGCCTGGGAGTTCATCTGGGAAAACATCTGGAAATTCATTGACCAAGGGGATTGATTGTAGAATAGGCGGCTTAGCCTTCGCATCCCTAACGCGAACAAGATGATAAATATAACCTTTTGAGATCATTTTCCTTGCCTTAAGATAGGAAATAAACCTACCTTTCGGTGTAGAGATGTTCCCTTCCATTCAATGATGGGCTCACCAGGAAATTGAAACCTAACCATCTTCGTACGACAGTCAACATTTGCATAGCATGAGGCCAACCAGTCCATTCCCATTATCACATCGAAATCAACCATTTCTAACACAAATAAATTTGCCGAGGTTTGATGACTAAAAATCGTCACAGTGCAACCTCTATATACCCTTCTAGCAATCACAGAATCTTTTATTGGAGTAGATACCGCAAGGGGTTTACTTATCAATTCAGGTTTCAACCTCATGGATCCCTTTGATCCGACAATTATTCTGGAAAGAAGAACTTATTATGAGCTCCAAGTTATCAGTATAAGGAACAAAGCAAGGGACTTCGTGAAAGCAAGCTTAATCGTAGGAACGACACCACAGTACGAGAAACAAAGCAAGAGACTCGAGGAAAGCAAGCTTAATCATAGGTACGAAAGTTTCCCTACAAAAAAGGGGGGCTGGCTCTTGCCAAGCTACACCAAGGGGCTGGCTCTTGGATCTTGATCTTGCATCTGGAATTCTTGGCCATTTGAACCTCCTGAATTCTTTCTGTCGTCTGGACGTGCTGCAGGAACATCCTGATCCGGTGATGAGATCAGTTTTGCGGCATGCCTTATCAAGCGCTGGATTGTGCTGGATAATTTGCTTCAAGGCTGAGCGCTTTGTACAAATGTCATCCAATGCGACGAAAATAGCCTGTCTGATGTCACCAATTTGTGGGATGGTGATGGACTGGAACTTTTCTTCAATGATGGTCATGGCTCGGCTTGCTAGCAATTTTGGAAGGGAAGAGACGAAGGCTTGCTTCAGATTGTTGTCTCCGCCGATCTCAAAGTATATCTTGGCCATTTTTTGAAAGTGTCTATCAATGTCATTTCTGTCGAATGACACACACTTCATCTCGAAGAGTTGTCTTCGCATTTTCTCCTGTCATTGAGTTGGATCATTTGGCAAGAAAAGATAGTTTTATTGGGTTTTTTGATGTGGGAATGGTCGAAGCTTATGCAAACGGTTTTGTCATTTCTTTTGGTAAAGGTTGGTTCACCAGATTGTAGGGATTCCTCTGATTCTCTCAACTTTTCATAATTTGTGATCCAGGAATCAGGAAGAATTTTGACAAGTTCATCCCTTGAAATTTGTCTGGGTATTTGGGTGCACATGGTATTTCCTTTAGTGGCATCAATGTTTAGGAGAAGAGCATTTACCACAGTATAAGGAACAGAGCAAGGGACTCCGTGAAAGCAAGCCTAATCGTAAAAACGACACCACAGTACGAGAAACAAAGCAAGAGACTCGAGGAAAACAAGCTTAATCATAGATACGAAAGTTTCCCTACAAAATAAAGGGGGCTGGCTATTGCCAAGCTACACAAACAGTTAATTTGTTTATAGTCGCAAAAGTTTTCCTACAAAGGGGGCTGGCTTCAACCTTGCCAAGCTACACAACTCAGAAAACTTTTGTACTATAACCAACATTAGCTGTTCATAACTCGGGAAACTTTGGCACTACAATAAGCTAACTTTCAAAGAGTACACTTACTCTATTTTCATACATGGACCGTACTACAACAGGCTAACTTTCAAAGAGTACACTTACTCTATTTTCATACATGTACCGACCTTTCCATCCATTCGAAAGGAAGAACAAGAGGGAAATTTAGAAAGAACTCATATGTAATATATCACAAGAGATTTACAAAGAGTGGACGAAAATTACAAGAAAATTCTAGGATGACTCTAGGGTTTTTTACAAGAGGATTTTCTGAACTTGTACAAGGTAATTTTCTGATGCGAATCCAAGATGATCCAACAACTACTACAAGGCCTCCTTTATATAGGACTAGGAGGCTATTACAAGACAAACATTCTAGATAAAGCAAACCTATCTTACATGGCAAACCTATCTACAAGCGGGTCCCTCTCGGCATGTGAAGGACTTTAGGCAAAACCACTAAAAACACGTGAAAGAATGTGAACGGGGTGAAATATACATGGGGTGGCATGTGAAAGCATGTGACGCCATGTGACTGCATCGTCTTGCATGTGAAGAAGCATGTGGAGGCATGTGAAGGCATGTGAAAACAAGGTGAAATGGGGCCCGCATAGCATGGAAAGATGTGGAAATTCGTCTTGGCATGGGTAGGATATGTTTTGAGAGTTTTTGGATGATTATGGTAGGAAAACAACGAGAAGTAGGGCCCGGCTA